>JASXSY010001288.1:0-107871 GCA_034509805.1 Sipha maydis | reverse complement strand
CAATTTAATGGATTAAATTGAAATATCAAATAAAATATTGAAATTATTGAATAAAATTTTTTTTCATAAAATTCAAATTTTTTTACAATTTGTCAATTAAATGGATTAAATTGAAATATCAAATAAAATATTGAAATTATTGAATATAATTTTTTTTCATGAAATTTAAATTTTTTTAATATTCACTTTATTCCAATTTATCAATTAAATTAATTAAATTGAAATATCAAATAAAATATTGAAATTATTGAATTTAATTTTTTTTTTAAATATTCAATTTTTTTTCAATTTATCAATTTAATGGCCTAAATTGAAATATCAAATAAAATATTGAAATAATTGAATATAATTTTGTTTCATAAAATTCAATTTTTTTTTTCGATTTATCAATTTAATGGCTTAAATTGAAATATCAAATAAAATATTGAAATTATTGAATATAATTTTTTTTTTAAATATTCAATTTTTTTTCAATTTATCAATTTAACGGATTAAATTGAAAAATCAAATAAAATATTGAAATAATTGAATATAATTTTTTTTCATAAAATTCAATTTATTTTTCAATTTGTCAATTTAATGGATTAAATTGAAATATCAAATAAAATATTGAAATTATTGAATTTAATTTTTTTTCATAAAATTTAATTTTTTTTTCAATTTATCAATTTAATGGTTTAAATTGAAATATAAAATAAAATATTGAAATTATTGAATATAATTTTTTTTTTAAATATTCAATTTTTTTTCAATTTATCAATTTAATGGCTTAAATTGAAATATCAAATAAAATATTGAAATAATTGAATATAATTTTGTTTCATAAAATTCAATTTATTTTTCAATTTGTCAATTTAATGGATTAAATTGAAATATCAAATAAAATATTGAAATTATTGAATAAAATTTTTTTTCATAAAATTCAAATTTTTTTACAATTTGTCAATTAAATGGATTAAATTGAAATATCAAATAAAATATTGAAATTATTGAATATAATTTTTTTTCATGAAATTTAAATTTTTTTAATATTCACTTTATTCCAATTTATCAATTAAATTAATTAAATTGAAATATCAAATAAAATATTGAAATTATTGAATTTAATTTTTTTTCATAAAATTTAATTTTTATTTCAATTTATTAATTTAATGGATTAAATTGAAATATAAAATAAAATATTGAAATTATTGAATATAATTTTTTTTTTAAATATTCAATTTTTTTTCAATTTATCAATTTAACGGATTAAATTGAAAAATCAAATAAAATATTGAAATAATTGAATATAATTTTTTTTCATAAAATTCAATTTATTTTTCAATTTGTCAATTTAATGGATTAAATTGAAATATCAAATAAAATATTGAAATTATTGAATAAAATTTTTTTTCATAAAATTCAAATTTTTTTACAATTTGTCAATTAAATGGATTAAATTGAAATATCAAATAAAATATTAAAATGATTGAATTTAATTTTTTTTCATAAAATTTAATTTTTTTTTCAATTTATCAATTTAATGGATTAAATTGAAATATAAAATAAAATATTGAAATTATTGAATATAATTTTTTTTTTAAATATTCAATTTTTTTTCGATTTATCAATTTAATGGATTAAATTGAAATAACAAATAAAATATTGAAATTATTGAATTTAATTTTTTTTCATAAATTTTAATTTTTTTTTCAATTTACCAATTTAATGAATTAAATTGAAATATCAACTAAAATATTGAAATTATTGAATTTAATTTTTTTTCATAAAATTTAATTTTTTTTTCAATTTATCAATTTAATGGATTAAATTGAAATATAAAATAAAATATTGAAATTATTGAATATAATTTTTTTTTTAAATATTCAATTTTTTTTCAATTTATCAATTTAACGGATTAAATTGAAAAATCAAATAAAATATTGAAATAATTGAATATAATTTTTTTTCATAAAATTCAATTTATTTTTCAATTTGTCAATTTAATGGATTAAATTGAAATATCAAATAAAATATTGAAATTATTGAATAAAATTTTTTTTCATAAAATTCAAATTTTTTTACAATTTGTCAATTAAATGGATTAAATTGAAATATCAAATAAAATATTGAAATTATTGAATTTAATTTTTTTTCATAAAATTTAATTTTTTTTTCAATTTATCAATTTAATGGTTTAAATTGAAATATAAAATAAAATATTGAAATTATTGAATATAATTTTTTTTTTAAATATTCAATTTTTTTTCAATTTATCAATTTAATGGCCTAAATTGAAATATCAAATAAAATATTGAAATAATTGAATATAATTTTGTTTCATAAAATTCAATTTTTTTCTTCAATTTATCAATTTAATGGATTAAATTGAAATATAAAATAAAATATTGAAATTATTGAATATAATTTTTTTTCATAAAATTCAATTTATTTTTCAATTTACCAATTTAATGAATTAAATTGAAATATCAACTAAAATATTGAAATAATTGTATATAATTTTTTTTCATAAATTTTAAAATTTCCACTTTTTTTCCAATTAATTAATTTAATGGATTAAATTGAAATATCAAATAAAATATTGAAATTATTGATTATAATTTTTTTTTTTATAAAATTCAGTTTTTTTTTCGATTTATCAATTTAATGGCTTAAATTGAAATATCAAATAAAATATTGAAATTATTGAATATAATTTTTTTTTTAAATATTCAATTTTTTTTCAATTTATCAATTTAACGGATTAAATTGAAAAATCAAATAAAATATTGAAATAATTGAATATAATTTTTTTTCATAAAATTCAATTTATTTTTCAATTTGTCAATTTAATGGATTAAATTGAAATATCAAATAAAATATTGAAATTATTGAATTTAATTTTTTTTCATAAAATTTAATTTTTTTTTCAATTTATCAATTTAATGGTTTAAATTGAAATATAAAATAAAATATTGAAATTATTGAATATAATTTTTTTTTTAAATATTCAATTTTTTTTCAATTTATCAATTTAATGGCTTAAATTGAAATATCAAATAAAATATTGAAATAATTGAATATAATTTTGTTTCATAAAATTCAATTTATTTTTCAATTTGTCAATTTAATGGATTAAATTGAAATATCAAATAAAATATTGAAATTATTGAATAAAATTTTTTTTCATAAAATTCAAATTTTTTTACAATTTGTCAATTAAATGGATTAAATTGAAATATCAAATAAAATATTGAAATTATTGAATTTAATTTTTTTTCATAAAATTTAATTTTTTTTTCAATTTATCAATTTAATGGTTTAAATTGAAATATAAAATAAAATATTGAAATTATTGAATATAATTTTTTTTTTAAATATTCAATTTTTTTTCAATTTATCAATTTAATGGCTTAAATTGAAATATCAAATAAATTATTGAAATAATTGAATATAATTTTGTTTCATAAAATTCAATTTTTTTCTTCAATTTATCAATTTAATGGATTAAATTGAAATATAAAATAAAATATTGAAATTATTGAATATAATTTTTTTTCATAAAATTCAATTTATTTTTCAATTTACCAATTTAATGAATTAAATTGAAATATCAACTAAAATATTGAAATAATTGAATATAATTTTTTTTCATAAAATTCAATTTATTTTTCAATTTGTCAATTTAATGGATTAAATTGAAATATCAAATAAAATATTGAAATTATTGAATAAAATTTTTTTTCATAAAATTCAAATTTTTTTACAATTTGTCAATTAAATGGATTAAATTGAAATATCAAATAAAATATTGAAATTATTGAATATAATTTTTTTTCATGAAATTAAAATTTTTTTAATATTCACTTTATTCCAATTTATCAATTAAATTAAATTGAAATATCAAATAAAATATTGAAATTATTGAATTTAATTTTTTTCATAAAATTTAATTTTTTTTTCAATTTGTCAATTTAATGGATTAAATTGAAATATCAAATAAAATATTGAAATTATTGAATAAAATTTTGTTTCATAAAATTCAATTTTTTTCTTCAATTTATCAATTAAATGGATTAAATTGAAATATCAAATAAAATATTGAAATTATTGAATATAATTTCTTTTCATAAAATTCAATTTATTTTTCAATTTGTCAATTTAATGGATTAAATTGAAATATCAAATAAAATATTGAAATTATTGAATAAAATTTTTTTTCATAAAATTCAAATTTTTTTACAATTTGTCAATTAAATGGATTAAATTGAAATATCAAATAAAATATTGAAATTATTGAATATAATTTTTTTTCATGAAATTTAAATTTTTTTAATATTCACTTTATTCCAATTTATCAATTAAATTAATTAAATTGAAATATCAAATAAAATATTGAAATTATTGAATTTAATTTTTTTTCATAAAATTTAATTTTTATTTCAATTTATTAATTTAATGGATTAAATTGAAATATAAAATAAAATATTGAAATTATTGAATATAATTTTTTTTTAAATATTCAATTTTTTTTCAATTTATCAATTTAACGGATTAAATTGAAAAATCAAAAAAAATATTGAAATAATTGAATATAATTTTTTTTCATAAAATTCAATTTATTTTTCAATTTGTCAATTTAATGGATTAAATTGAAATATCAAATAAAATATTGAAATTATTGAATAAAATTTTTTTTCATAAAATTCAAATTTTTTTACAATTTGTCAATTAAATGGCTTAAATTGAAATATCAAATAAAATATTGAAATAATTGAATATAATTTTGTTTCATAAAATTCAATTTTTTTCTTCAATTTATCAATTTAATGGATTAAATTGAAATATAAAATAAAATATTGAAATAATTGTATATAATTTTTTTTCATAAATTTTAAAATTTCCACTTTTTTTCCAATTAATTAATTTAATGGATTAAATTGAAATATCAAATAAAATATTGAAATTATTGATTATAATTTTTTTTTTATAAAATTCAGTTTTTTTTTCGATTTATCAATTTAATGGCTTAAATTGAAATATCAAATAAAATATTGAAATTATTGAATATAATTTTTTTTTAAATATTCAATTTTTTTTCAATTTATCAATTTAACGGATTAAATTGAAAAATCAAATAAAATATTCAAATAATTGAATATAATTTTTTTTCATAAAATTCAATTTATTTTTCAATTTGTCAATTTAATGGATTAAATTGAAATATCAAATAAAATATTGAAATTATTGAATAAAATTTTTTTTCATAAAATTCAAATTTTTTTACAATTTGTCAATTAAATGGATTAAATTGAAATATCAAATAAAATATTGAAATTATTGAATATAATTTTTTTTCATGAAATTTAAATTTTTTTAATATTCACTTTATTCCAATTTATCAATTAAATTAATTAAATTGAAATATCAAATAAAATATTGAAATTATTGAATTTATTTTTTTTTCATAAAATTTAATTTTTTTTTCAATTTGTCAATTTAATGGATTAAATTGAAATATCAAATAAAATATTGAAATTATTGAATAAAATTTTTTTTCATAAAATTCAAATTTTTTTACAATTTGTCAATTAAATGGATTAAATTGAAATATCAAATAAAATATTGAAATTATTGAATATAATTTCTTTTCATAAAATTCAATTTATTTTTCAATTTGTCAATTTAATGGATTAAATTGAAATATCAAATAAAATATTGAAATTATTGAATAAAATTTTTTTTCATAAAATTCAAATTTTTTTACAATTTGTCAATTAAATGGATTAAATTGAAATATCAAATAAAATATTGAAATTATTGAATATAATTTTTTTTCATGAAATTTAATTTTTTTTTAATATTCACTTTTTTTCCAATTTATCAATTAAATTAATTAAATTGAAATATCAAATAAAATATTGAAATTATTGAATTTAATTTTTTTTCATAAAATTTAATTTTTTTTTCAATTTATCAATTTAATGGATTAAATTGAAATATAAAATAAAATATTGAAATTATTGAATATAATTTTTTTTTTAAATATTCAATTTTTTTTCAATTTATCAATTTAACGGATTAAATTGAAAAATCAAATAAAATATTGAAATAATTGAATATAATTTTTTTTCATAAAATTCAATTTATTTTTCAATTTGTCAATTTAATGGATTAAATTGAAATATCAAATAAAATATTGAAATTATTGAATAAAATTTTTTTTCATAAAATTCAAATTTTTTTACAATTTGTCAATTAAATGGATTAAATTGAAATATCAAATAAAATATTGAAATTATTGAATATAATTTTTTTTCATAAAATTCAATTTATTTTTCAATTTGTCAATTTAATGGATTAAATTGAAATATCAAATAAAATATTGAAATTATTGAATAAATTTTTTTTCATAAAATTCAAATTTTTTTACAATTTGTCAATTAAATGGATTAAATTGAAATATCAAATAAAATATTGAAATTATTGAATATAATTTTTTTTCATGAAATTTAAATTTTTTTAATATTCACTTTTTTCTTCAATTTATCAATATAATGTAATAAATTGAAATATCAAATAAAATATTGAAATTATTGAATTTAATTTTTTTTCATAAATATTAATTTTTTTTTCAATTTACCAATTTAATGAATTAAATTGAAATATCAACTAAAATATTGAAATAATTGAATATAATTGTATATAATTTTTTTTCATAAATTTTAAAATTTCCACTTTTTTTCCAATTAATTAATTTAATGGCTTAAATTGAAATATCAAATAAAATATTGAAATAATTGAATATAATTTTTTTTCATAAATTTTAATTTTTTTTTCAATTTATCAATTTAATGGCCTAAATTGAAATATCAAATAAAATATTGAAATAATTGAATATAATTTTGTTTCATAAAATTCAATTTTTTTCTTCAATTTATCAATTTAATGGATTAAATTGAAATATAAAATAAAATATTGAAATTATTGAATATAATTTTTTTTCATAAAATTCAATTTATTTTTCAATTTACCAATTTAATGAATTAAATTGAAATATCAACTAAAATATTGAAATAATTGTATATAATTTTTTTTCATAAATTTTAAAATTTCCACTTTTTTTCCAATTAATTAATTTAATGGATTAAATTGAAATATCAAATAAAATATTGAAATTATTGATTATAATTTTTTTTTTTATAAAATTCAGTTTTTTTTTCGATTTATCAATTTAATGGCTTAAATTGAAATATCAAATAAAATATTGAAATTATTGAATATAATTTTTTTTTTAAATATTCAATTTTTTTTCAATTTATCAATTTAACGGATGAAATTGAAAAATCAAATAAAATATTGAAATAATTGAATATAATTTTTTTTCATAAAATTCAATTTATTTTTCAATTTGTCAATTTAATGGATTAAATTGAAATATCAACTAAAATATTGAAATAATTGAATATAATTTTTTTTCATAAAATTTAATTTTTTTTTCAATTTGTCAATTTAATGGATTAAATTGAAATATCAAATAAAATATTGAAATTATTGAATAAAATTTTTTTCATAAAATTCAAATTTTTTTACAATTTGTCAATTAAATGGATTAAATTGAAATATCAAATAAAATATTGAAATTATTGAATATAATTTTTTTTCATGAAATTAAAATTTTTTTAATATTCACTTTATTCCAATTTATCAATTAAATTAATTAAATTGAAATATCAAATAAAATATTGAAATTATTGAATTTAATTTTTTTTCATAAAATTTAATTTTTTTTTCAATTTGTCAATTTAATGGATTAAATTGAAATATCAAATAAAATATTGAAATTATTGAATAAAATTTTTTTTCATAAAATTCAAATTTTTTTACAATTTGTCAATTAAATGGATTAAATTGAAATATCAAATAAAATATTGAAATTATTGAATATAATTTCTTTTCATAAAATTCAATTTATTTTTCAATTTGTCAATTTAATGGATTAAATTGAAATATCAAATAAAATATTGAAATTATTGAATAAAATTTTTTTTCATAAAATTCAAATTTTTTTACAATTTGTCAATTAAATGGATTAAATTGAAATATCAAATAAAATATTGAAATTATTGAATATAATTTTTTTTCATGAAATTTAAATTTTTTTAATATTCACTTTATTCCAATTTATCAATTAAATTAATTAAATTGAAATATCAAATAAAATATTGAAATTATTGAATTTAATTTTTTTTCATAAAATTTAATTTTTATTTCAATTTATTAATTTAATGGATTAAATTGAAATATAAAATAAAATATTGAAATTATTGAATATAATTTTTTTTTTAAATATTCAATTTTTTTTCAATTTATCAATTTAATGGCTTAAATTGAAATATCAAATAAAATATTGAAATAATTGAATATAATTTTGTTTCATAAAATTCAATTTATTTTCAATTTGTCAATTTAATGGATTAAATTGAAATATCAAATAAAATATTGAAATTATTGAATAAAATTTTTTTTCATAAAATTCAAATTTTTTTACAATTTGTCAATTAAATGGATTAAATTGAAATATCAAATAAAATATTGAAATTATTGAATTTAATTTTTTTTCATAAAATTTAATTTTTTTTTCAATTTATCAATTTAATGGTTTAAATTGAAATATAAAATAAAATATTGAAATTATTGAATATAATTTTTTTTTTAAATATTCAATTTTTTTTCAATTTATCAATTTAATGGCTTAAATTGAAATATCAAATAAAATATTGAAATAATTGAATATAATTTTGTTTCATAAAATTCAATTTTTTTCTTCAATTTATCAATTTAATGGATTAAATTGAAATATAAAATAAAATATTGAAATTATTGAATATAATTTTTTTTCATAAAATTCAATTTATTTTTCAATTTACCAATTTAATGAATTAAATTGAAATATCAACTAAAATATTGAAATAATTGAATATAATTTTTTTTCATAAAATTCAATTTATTTTTCAATTTGTCAATTTAATGGATTAAATTGAAATATCAAATAAAATATTGAAATTATTGAATAAAATTTTTTTTCATAAAATTCAAATTTTTTTACAATTTGTCAATTAAATGGATTAAATTGAAATATCAAATAAAATATTGAAATTATTGAATATAATTTTTTTTCATGAAATTAAAATTTTTTTAATATTCACTTTATTCCAATTTATCAATTAAATTAATTAAATTGAAATATCAAATAAAATATTGAAATTATTGAATATTATTTTTTTTCATAAAATTTAATTTTTTTTTCAATTTGTCAATTTAATGGATTAAATTGAAATATCAAATAAAATATTGAAATTATTGAATAAAATTTTTTTTCATAAAATTCAAATTTTTTTACAATTTGTCAATTAAATGGATTAAATTGAAATATCAAATAAAATATTGAAATTATTGAATATAATTTCTTTCATAAAATTCAATTTATTTTTCAATTTGTCAATTTAATGGATTAAATTGAAATATCAAATAAAATATTGAAATTATTGAATAAAATTTTTTTTCATAAAATTCAAATTTTTTTACAATTTGTCAATTAAATGGATTAAATTGAAATATCAAATAAAATATTGAAATTATTGAATATAATTTTTTTTCATGAAATTTAAATTTTTTTAATATTCACTTTATTCCAATTTATCAATTAAATTAATTAAATTGAAATATCAAATAAAATATTGAAATTATTGAATTTAATTTTTTTCATAAAATTTAATTTTTATTTCAATTTATTAATTTAATGGATTAAATTGAAATATAAAATAAAATATTGAAATTATTGAATATAATTTTTTTTTTAAATATTCAATTTTTTTTCAATTTATCAATTTAACGGATTAAATTGAAAAATCAAATAAAATATTGAAATAATTGAATATAATTTTTTTTCATAAAATTCAATTTATTTTTCAATTTGTCAATTTAATGGATTAAATTGAAATATCAAATAAAATATTGAAATTATTGAATAAAATTTTTTTTCATAAAATTCAAATTTTTTTACAATTTGTCAATTAAATGGATTAAATTGAAATATCAAATAAAATATTGAAATTATTGAATTTAATTTTTTTTCATAAAATTTAATTTTTTTTTCAATTTATCAATTTAATGGATTAAATTGAAATATAAAATAAAATATTGAAATTATTGAATATAATTTTTTTTTTAAATATTCAATTTTTTTTCGATTTATCAATTTAATGGATTAAATTGAAATAACAAATAAAATATTGAAATTATTGAATTTAATTTTTTTTCATAAATTTTAATTTTTTTTTCAATTTACCAATTTAATGAATTAAATTGAAATATCAACTAAAATATTGAAATTATTGAATTTAATTTTTTTTCATAAAATTTAATTTTTTTTTCAATTTATCAATTTAATGGATTAAATTGAAATATAAAATAAAATATTGAAATTATTGAATATAATTTTTTTTTTAAATATTCAATTTTTTTTCAATTTATCAATTTAACGGATTAAATTGAAAAATCAAATAAAATATTGAAATAATTGAATATAATTTTTTTTCATAAAATTCAATTTATTTTTCAATTTGTCAATTTAATGGGTTAAATTGAAATATCAAATAAAATATTGAAATTATTGAATATAATTTTTTTTCATAAAATTCAAATTTTTTTACAATTTGTCAATTAAATGGATTAAATTGAAATATCAAATAAAATATTGAAATTATTGAATTTAATTTTTTTTCATAAAATTTAATTTTTTTTTCAATTTATCAATTTAATGGTTTAAATTGAAATATAAAATAAAATATTGAAATTATTGAATATAATTTTTTTTTTAAATTTTCAATTTTTTTTCAATTTATCAATTTAATGGCCTAAATTGAAATATCAAATAAAATATTGAAATAATTGAATATAATTTTGTTTCATAAAATTCAATTTTTTTCTTCAATTTATCAATTTAATGGATTAAATTGAAATATAAAATAAAATATTGAAATTATTGAATATAATTTTTTTTCATAAAATTCAATTTATTTTTCAATTTACCAATTTAATGAATTAAATTGAAATATCAACTAAAATATTGAAATAATTGTATATAATTTTTTTTCATAAATTTTAAAATTTCCACTTTTTTTCCAATTAATTAATTTAATGGATTAAATTGAAATATCAAATAAAATATTGAAATTATTGATTATAATTTTTTTTTTTATAAAATTCAGTTTTTTTTTTCGATTTATCAATTTAATGGCTTAAATTGAAATATCAAATAAAATATTGAAATTATTGAATATAATTTTTTTTTTAAATATTCAATTTTTTTTCAATTTATCAATTTAACGGATTAAATTGAAAAATCAAATAAAATATTGAAATAATTGAATATAATTTTTTTTCATAAAATTCAATTTATTTTTCAATTTGTCAATTTAATGGATTAAATTGAAATATCAAATAAAATATTGAAATTATTGAATTTAATTTTTTTTCATAAAATTTAATTTTTTTTTCAATTTATCAATTTAATGGTTTAAATTGAAATATAAAATAAAATATTGAAATTATTGAATATAATTTTTTTTTTAAATATTCAATTTTTTTTCAATTTATCAATTTAATGGCTTAAATTGAAATATCAAATAAAATATTGAAATAATTGAATATAATTTTGTTTCATAAAATTCAATTTATTTTTCAATTTGTCAATTTAATGGATTAAATTGAAATATCAAATAAAATATTGAAATTATTGAATAAAATTTTTTTTCATAAAATTTAATTTTTTTTTCAATTTATCAATTTAATGGTTTAAATTGAAATATAAAATAAAATATTGAAATTATTGAATATAATTTTTTTTTTAAATATTCAATTTTTTTTCAATTTATCAATTTAATGGCTTAAATTGAAATATCAAATAAAATATTGAAATAATTGAATATAATTTTGTTTCATAAAATTCAATTTATTTTTCAATTTGTCAATTTAATGGATTAAATTGAAATATCAAATAAAATATTGAAATTATTGAATAAAATTTTTTTTCATAAAATTCAAATTTTTTTACAATTTGTCAATTAAATGGATTAAATTGAAATATAAAATAAAATATTGAAATTATTGAATATAATTTTTTTTTTAAATATTCAATTTTTTTTCAATTTATCAATTTAACGGATTAAATTGAAAAATCAAATAAAATATTGAAATAATTGAATATAATTTTTTTTCATAAAATTCAATTTATTTTTCAATTTGTCAATTTAATGGATTAAATTGAAATATCAAATAAAATATTGAAATTATTGAATAAAATTTTTTTTCATAAAATTCAAATTTTTTTACAATTTGTCAATTAAATGGCTTAAATTGAAATATCAAATAAAATATTGAAATAATTGAATATAATTTTGTTTCATAAAATTCAATTTTTTTCTTCAATTTATCAATTTAATGGATTAAATTGAAATATAAAATAAAATATTGAAATAATTGTATATAATTTTTTTTCATAAATTTTAAAATTTCCACTTTTTTTCCAATTAATTAATTTAATGGATTAAATTGAAATATCAAATAAAATATTGAAATTATTGATTATAATTTTTTTTTTTATAAAATTCAGTTTTTTTTTCGATTTATCAATTTAATGGCTTAAATTGAAATATCAAATAAAATATTGAAATTATTGAATATAATTTTTTTTTTAAATATTCAATTTTTTTTCAATTTATCAATTTAACGGATTAAATTGAAAAATCAAATAAAATATTCAAATAATTGAATATAATTTTTTTTCATAAAATTCAATTTATTTTTCAATTTGTCAATTTAATGGATTAAATTGAAATATCAAATAAAATATTGAAATTATTGAATAAAATTTTTTTTCATAAAATTCAAATTTTTTTACAATTTGTCAATTAAATGGATTAAATTGAAATATCAAATAAAATATTGAAATTATTGAATATAATTTTTTTTCATGAAATTTAAATTTTTTTAATATTCACTTTATTCCAATTTATCAATTAAATTAATTAAATTGAAATATCAAATAAAATATTGAAATTATTGAATTTATTTTTTTTTCATAAAATTTAATTTTTTTTTCAATTTGTCAATTTAATGGATTAAATTGAAATATCAAATAAAATATTGAAATTATTGAATAAAATTTTTTTTCATAAAATTCAAATTTTTTTACAATTTGTCAATTAAATGGATTAAATTGAAATATCAAATAAAATATTGAAATTATTGAATATAATTTCTTTTCATAAAATTCAATTTATTTTTCAATTTGTCAATTTAATGGATTAAATTGAAATATCAAATAAAATATTGAAATTATTGAATAAAATTTTTTTTCATAAAATTCAAATTTTTTTACAATTTGTCAATTAAATGGATTAAATTGAAATATCAAATAAAATATTGAAATTATTGAATATAATTTTTTTTCATGAAATTTAATTTTTTTTTAATATTCACTTTTTTTCCAATTTATCAATTAAATTAATTAAATTGAAATATCAAATAAAATATTGAAATTATTGAATTTAATTTTTTTTCATAAAATTTAATTTTTTTTTCAATTTATCAATTTAATGGATTAAATTGAAATATAAAATAAAATATTGAAATTATTGAATATAATTTTTTTTTTAAATATTCAATTTTTTTTCAATTTATCAATTTAACGGATTAAATTGAAAAATCAAATAAAATATTGAAATAATTGAATATAATTTTTTTTCATAAAATTCAATTTATTTTTCAATTTGTCAATTTAATGGATTAAATTGAAATATCAAATAAAATATTGAAATTATTGAATAAAATTTTTTTTCATAAAATTCAAATTTTTTTACAATTTGTCAATTAAATGGATTAAATTGAAATATCAAATAAAATATTGAAATTATTGAATATAATTTTTTTTCATAAAATTCAATTTATTTTTCAATTTGTCAATTTAATGGATTAAATTGAAATATCAAATAAAATATTGAAATTATTGAATAAAATTTTTTTTCATAAAATTCAAATTTTTTTACAATTTGTCAATTAAATGGATTAAATTGAAATATCAAATAAAATATTGAAATTATTGAATATAATTTTTTTTCATGAAATTTAAATTTTTTTAATATTCACTTTTTTCTTCAATTTATCAATATAATGTAATAAATTGAAATATCAAATAAAATATTGAAATTATTGAATTTAATTTTTTTTCATAAATATTAATTTTTTTTTCAATTTACCAATTTAATGAATTAAATTGAAATATCAACTAAAATATTGAAATATTTGAATATAATTGTATATAATTTTTTTTCATAAATTTTAAAATTTCCACTTTTTTTCCAATTAATTAATTTAATGGCTTAAATTGAAATATCAAATAAAATATTGAAATAATTGAATATAATTTTTTTTCATAAATTTTAATTTTTTTTTCAATTTATCAATTTAATGGCCTAAATTGAAATATCAAATAAAATATTGAAATAATTGAATATAATTTTGTTTCATAAAATTCAATTTTTTTCTTCAATTTATCAATTTAATGGATTAAATTGAAATATAAAATAAAATATTGAAATTATTGAATATAATTTTTTTTCATAAAATTCAATTTATTTTTCAATTTACCAATTTAATGAATTAAATTGAAATATCAACTAAAATATTGAAATAATTGTATATAATTTTTTTTCATAAATTTTAAAATTTCCACTTTTTTTCCAATTAATTAATTTAATGGATTAAATTGAAATATCAAATAAAATATTGAAATTATTGATTATAATTTTTTTTTTTATAAAATTCAGTTTTTTTTTCGATTTATCAATTTAATGGCTTAAATTGAAATATCAAATAAAATATTGAAATTATTGAATATAATTTTTTTTTTAAATATTCAATTTTTTTTCAATTTATCAATTTAACGGATTAAATTGAAAAATCAAATAAAATATTGAAATAATTGAATATAATTTTTTTTCATAAAATTCAATTTATTTTTCAATTTGTCAATTTAATGGATTAAATTGAAATATCAAATAAAATATTGAAATTATTGAATTTAATTTTTTTTCATAAAATTTAATTTTTTTTTCAATTTATCAATTTAATGGTTTAAATTGAAATATAAAATAAAATATTGAAATTATTGAATATAATTTTTTTTTTAAATATTCAATTTTTTTTCAATTTATCAATTTAATGGCTTAAATTGAAATATCAAATAAAATATTGAAATAATTGAATATAATTTTGTTTCATAAAATTCAATTTATTTTTCAATTTGTCAATTTAATGGATTAAATTGAAATATCAAATAAAATATTGAAATTATTGAATAAAATTTTTTTTCATAAAATTCAAATTTTTTTACAATTTGTCAATTAAATGGATTAAATTGAAATATCAAATAAAATATTGAAATTATTGAATTTAATTTTTTTTCATAAAATTTAATTTTTTTTTCAATTTATCAATTTAATGGTTTAAATTGAAATATAAAATAAAATATTGAAATTATTGAATATAATTTTTTTTTTAAATATTCAATTTTTTTTCAATTTATCAATTTAATGGCTTAAATTGAAATATCAAATAAAATATTGAAATAATTGAATATAATTTTGTTTCATAAAATTCAATTTTTTTCTTCAATTTATCAATTTAATGGATTAAATTGAAATATAAAATAAAATATTGAAATTATTGAATATAATTTTTTTTCATAAAATTCAATTTATTTTTCAATTTACCAATTTAATGAATTAAATTGAAATATCAACTAAAATATTGAAATAATTGAATATAATTTTTTTTCATAAAATTTAATTTTTTTTTCAATTTGTCAATTTAATGGATTAAATTGAAATATCAAATAAAATATTGAAATTATTGAATAAAATTTTTTTTCATAAAATTCAAATTTTTTTACAATTTGTCAATTAAATGGATTAAATTGAAATATCAAATAAAATATTGAAATTATTGAATATAATTTTTTTTCATGAAATTAAAATTTTTTTAATATTCACTTTATTCCAATTTATCAATTAAATTAATTAAATTGAAATATCAAATAAAATATTGAAATTATTGAATTTAATTTTTTTTCATAAAATTTAATTTTTTTTTCAATTTGTCAATTTAATGGATTAAATTGAAATATCAAATAAAATATTGAAATTATTGAATAAAATTTTTTTTCATAAAATTCAAATTTTTTTACAATTTGTCAATTAAATGGATTAAATTGAAATATCAAATAAAATATTGAAATTATTGAATATAATTTCTTTTCATAAAATTCAATTTATTTTTCAATTTGTCAATTTAATGGATTAAATTGAAATATCAAATAAAATATTGAAATTATTGAATAAAATTTTTTTTCATAAAATTCAAATTTTTTTACAATTTGTCAATTAAATGGATTAAATTGAAATATCAAATAAAATATTGAAATTATTGAATATAATTTTTTTTCATGAAATTTAAATTTTTTTAATATTCACTTTATTCCAATTTATCAATTAAATTAATTAAATTGAAATATCAAATAAAATATTGAAATTATTGAATTTAATTTTTTTTCATAAAATTTAATTTTTATTTCAATTTATTAATTTAATGGATTAAATTGAAATATAAAATAAAATATTGAAATTATTGAATATAATTTTTTTTTTAAATATTCAATTTTTTTTCAATTTATCAATTTAATGGCTTAAATTGAAATATCAAATAAAATATTGAAATAATTGAATATAATTTTGTTTCATAAAATTCAATTTATTTTTCAATTTGTCAATTTAATGGATTAAATTGAAATATCAAATAAAATATTGAAATTATTGAATAAAATTTTTTTTCATAAAATTCAAATTTTTTTACAATTTGTCAATTAAATGGATTAAATTGAAATATCAAATAAAATATTGAAATTATTGAATTTAATTTTTTTTCATAAAATTTAATTTTTTTTTCAATTTATCAATTTAATGGTTTAAATTGAAATATAAAATAAAATATTGAAATTATTGAATATAATTTTTTTTTTAAATATTCAATTTTTTTTCAATTTATCAATTTAATGGCTTAAATTGGAATATCAAATAAAATATTGAAATAATTGAATATAATTTTGTTTCATAAAATTCAATTTTTTTCTTCAATTTATCAATTTAATGGATTAAATTGAAATATAAAATAAAATATTGAAATTATTGAATATAATTTTTTTTCATAAAATTCAATTTATTTTTCAATTTACCAATTTAATGAATTAAATTGAAATATCAACTAAAATATTGAAATAATTGAATATAATTTTTTTTCATTAAATTCAATTTATTTTTCAATTTGTCAATTTAATGGATTAAATTGAAATATCAAATAAAATATTGAAATTATTGAATAAAATTTTTTTTCATAAAATTCAAATTTTTTTACAATTTGTCAATTAAATGGATTAAATTGAAATATCAAATAAAATATTGAAATTATTGAATATAATTTTTTTTCATGAAATTAAAATTTTTTTAATATTCACTTTATTCCAATTTATCAATTAAATTAATTAAATTGAAATATCAAATAAAATATTGAAATTATTGAATATTATTTTTTTTCATAAAATTTAATTTTTTTTTCAATTTGTCAATTTAATGGATTAAATTGAAATATCAAATAAAATATTGAAATTATTGAATAAAATTTTTTTTCATAAAATTCAAATTTTTTTACAATTTGTCAATTAAATGGATTAAATTGAAATATCAAATAAAATATTGAAATTATTGAATATAATTTCTTTTCATAAAATTCAATTTATTTTTCAATTTGTCAATTTAATGGATTAAATTGAAATATCAAATAAAATATTGAAATTATTGAATAAAATTTTTTTTCATAAAATTCAAATTTTTTTACAATTTGTCAATTAAATGGATTAAATTGAAATATCAAATAAAATATTGAAATTATTGAATATAATTTTTTTTCATGAAATTTAAATTTTTTTAATATTCACTTTATTCCAATTTATCAATTAAATTAATTAAATTGAAATATCAAATAAAATATTGAAATTATTGAATTTAATTTTTTTTCATAAAATTTAATTTTTATTTCAATTTATTAATTTAATGGATTAAATTGAAATATAAAATAAAATATTGAAATTATTGAATATAATTTTTTTTTTAAATATTCAATTTTTTTTCAATTTATCAATTTAACGGATTAAATTGAAAAATCAAATAAAATATTGAAATAATTGAATATAATTTTTTTTCATAAAATTCAATTTATTTTTCAATTTGTCAATTTAATGGATTAAATTGAAATATCAAATAAAATATTGAAATTATTGAATAAAATTTTTTTTCATAAAATTCAAATTTTTTTACAATTTGTCAATTAAATGGATTAAATTGAAATATCAAATAAAATATTGAAATTATTGAATTTAATTTTTTTTCATAAAATTTAATTTTTTTTTCAATTTATCAATTTAATGGATTAAATTGAAATATAAAATAAAATATTGAAATTATTGAATATAATTTTTTTTTTAAATATTCAATTTTTTTTCGATTTATCAATTTAATGGATTAAATTGAAATAACAAATAAAATATTGAAATTATTGAATTTAATTTTTTTTCATAAATTTTAATTTTTTTTTCAATTTACCAATTTAATGAATTAAATTGAAATATCAACTAAAATATTGAAATTATTGAATTTAATTTTTTTTCATAAAATTTAATTTTTTTTTCAATTTATCAATTTAATGGATTAAATTGAAATATAAAATAAAATATTGAAATTATTGAATATAATTTTTTTTTTAAATATTCAATTTTTTTTCAATTTATCAATTTAACGGATTAAATTGAAAAATCAAATAAAATATTGAAATAATTGAATATAATTTTTTTTCATAAAATTCAATTTATTTTTCAATTTGTCAATTTAATGGGTTAAATTGAAATATCAAATAAAATATTGAAATTATTGAATAAAATTTTTTTTCATAAAATTCAAATTTTTTTACAATTTGTCAATTAAATGGATTAAATTGAAATATCAAATAAAATATTGAAATTATTGAATTTAATTTTTTTTCATAAAATTTAATTTTTTTTTCAATTTATCAATTTAATGGTTTAAATTGAAATATAAAATAAAATATTGAAATTATTGAATATAATTTTTTTTTTAAATTTTCAATTTTTTTTCAATTTATCAATTTAATGGCCTAAATTGAAATATCAAATAAAATATTGAAATAATTGAATATAATTTTGTTTCATAAAATTCAATTTTTTTCTTCAATTTATCAATTTAATGGATTAAATTGAAATATAAAATAAAATATTGAAATTATTGAATATAATTTTTTTTCATAAAATTCAATTTATTTTTCAATTTACCAATTTAATGAATTAAATTGAAATATCAACTAAAATATTGAAATAATTGAATATAATTTTTTTTCATAAAATTCAATTTATTTTTCAATTTGTCAATTTAATGGATTAAATTGAAATATCAAATAAAATATTGAAATTATTGAATAAAATTTTTTTTCATAAAATTCAAATTTTTTTACAATTTGTCAATTAAATGGATTAAATTGAAATATCAAATAAAATATTGAAATTATTGAATATAATTTTTTTTCATGAAATTAAAATTTTTTTAATATTCACTTTATTCCAATTTATCAATTAAATTAATTAAATTGAAATATCAAATAAAATATTGAAATTATTGAATTTAATTTTTTTTCATAAAATTTAATTTTTTTTTCAATTTGTCAATTTAATGGATTAAATTGAAATATCAAATAAAATATTGAAATTATTGAATAAAATTTTTTTTCATAAAATTCAAATTTTTTTACTATTTGTCAATTAAATGGATTAAATTGAAATATCAAATAAAATATTGAAATTATTGAATATAATTTCTTTTCATAAAATTCAATTTATTTTTCAATTTGTCAATTTAATGGATTAAATTGAAATATCAAATAAAATATTGAAATTATTGAATAAAATTTTTTTTCATAAAATTCAAATTTTTTTACAATTTGTCAATTAAATGGATTAAATTGAAATATCAAATAAAATATTGAAATTATTGAATATAATTTTTTTTCATGAAATTTAAATTTTTTTAATATTCACTTTATTCCAATTTATCAATTAAATTAATTAAATTGAAATATCAAATAAAATATTGAAATTATTGAATTTAATTTTTTTTCATAAAATTTAATTTTTATTTCAATTTATTAATTTAATGGATTAAATTGAAATATAAAATAAAATATTGAAATTATTGAATATAATTTTTTTTTTAAATATTCAATTTTTTTTCAATTTATCAATTTAACGGATTAAATTGAAAAATCAAATAAAATATTGAAATAATTGAATATAATTTTTTTTCATAAAATTCAATTTATTTTTCAATTTGTCAATTTAATGGATTAAATTGAAATATCAAATAAAATATTGAAATTATTGAATAAAATTTTTTTTCATAAAATTCAAATTTTTTTACAATTTGTCAATTAAATGGCTTAAATTGAAATATCAAATAAAATATTGAAATAATTGAATATAATTTTGTTTCATAAAATTCAATTTTTTTCTTCAATTTATCAATTTAATGGATTAAATTGAAATATAAAATAAAATATTGAAATAATTGTATATAATTTTTTTTCATAAATTTTAAAATTTCCACTTTTTTTCCAATTAATTAATTTAATGGATTAAATTGAAATATCAAATAAAATATTGAAATTATTGATTATAATTTTTTTTTTTATAAAATTCAGTTTTTTTTTCGATTTATCAATTTAATGGATTAAATTGAAATATCAAATAAAATATTGAAATTATTGAATATAATTTTTTTTCATGAAATTTAAATTTTTTTAATATTCACTTTTTTCTTCAATTTATCAATATAATGTAATAAATTGAAATATCAAATAAAATATTGAAATTATTGAATTTAATTTTTTTTCATAAATATTAATTTTTTTTTCAATTTACCAATTTAATGAATTAAATTGAAATATCAACTAAAATATTGAAATAATTGAATATAATTGTATATAATTTTTTTTCATAAATTTTAAAATTTCCACTTTTTTTCCAATTAATTAATTTAATGGCTTAAATTGAAATATCAAATAAAATATTGAAATAATTGAATATAATTTTTTTTCATAAATTTTAATTTTTTTTTCAATTTATCAATTTAATGGCCTAAATTGAAATATCAAATAAAATATTGAAATAATTGAATATAATTTTGTTTCATAAAATTCAATTTTTTTCTTCAATTTATCAATTTAATGGATTAAATTGAAATATAAAATAAAATATTGAAATTATTGATTATAATTTTTTTTTTTATAAAATTCAGTTTTTTTTTCGATTTATCAATTTAATGGCTTAAATTGAAATATCAAATAAAATATTGAAATTATTGAATATAATTTTTTTTTTAAATATTCAATTTTTTTTCAATTTATCAATTTAACGGATTAAATTGAAAAATCAAATAAAATATTGAAATAATTGAATATAATTTTTTTTCATAAAATTCAATTTATTTTTCAATTTGTCAATTTAATGGATTAAATTGAAATATCAAATAAAATATTGAAATTATTGAATTTAATTTTTTTTCATAAAATTTAATTTTTTTTTCAATTTATCAATTTAATGGTTTAAATTGAAATATAAAATAAAATATTGAAATTATTGAATATAATTTTTTTTTTAAATATTCAATTTTTTTTCAATTTATCAATTTAATGGCTTAAATTGAAATATCAAATAAAATATTGAAATAATTGAATATAATTTTGTTTCATAAAATTCAATTTATTTTTCAATTTGTCAATTTAATGGATTAAATTGAAATATCAAATAAAATATTGAAATTATTGAATAAAATTTTTTTTCATAAAATTCAAATTTTTTTACAATTTGTCAATTAAATGGATTAAATTGAAATATCAAATAAAATATTGAAATTATTGAATTTAATTTTTTTTCATAAAATTTAATTTTTTTTTCAATTTATCAATTTAATGGTTTAAATTGAAATATAAAATAAAATATTGAAATTATTGAATATAATTTTTTTTTTAAATATTCAATTTTTTTTCAATTTATCAATTTAATGGCTTAAATTGAAATATCAAATAAAATATTGAAATAATTGAATATAATTTTGTTTCATAAAATTCAATTTTTTTCTTCAATTTATCAATTTAATGGATTAAATTGAAATATAAAATAAAATATTGAAATTATTGAATATAATTTTTTTTCATAAAATTCAATTTATTTTTCAATTTACCAATTTAATGAATTAAATTGAAATATCAACTAAAATATTGAAATAATTGAATATAATTTTTTTTCATAAAATTTAATTTTTTTTTCAATTTGTCAATTTAATGGATTAAATTGAAATATCAAATAAAATATTGAAATTATTGAATAAAATTTTTTTTCATAAAATTCAAATTTTTTTACAATTTGTCAATTAAATGGATTAAATTGAAATATCAAATAAAATATTGAAATTATTGAATATAATTTTTTTTCATGAAATTAAAATTTTTTTAATATTCACTTTATTCCAATTTATCAATTAAATTAATTAAATTGAAATATCAAATAAAATATTGAAATTATTGAATTTAATTTTTTTTCATAAAATTTAATTTTTTTTTCAATTTGTCAATTTAATGGATTAAATTGAAATATCAAATAAAATATTGAAATTATTGAATAAAATTTTTTTTCATAAAATTCAAATTTTTTTACAATTTGTCAATTAAATGGATTAAATTGAAATATCAAATAAAATATTGAAATTATTGAATATAATTTCTTTTCATAAAATTCAATTTATTTTTCAATTTGTCAATTTAATGGATTAAATTGAAATATCAAATAAAATATTGAAATTATTGAATAAAATTTTTTTTCATAAAATTCAAATTTTTTTACAATTTGTCAATTAAATGGATTAAATTGAAATATCAAATAAAATATTGAAATTATTGAATATAATTTTTTTTCATGAAATTTAAATTTTTTTAATATTCACTTTATTCCAATTTATCAATTAAATTAATTAAATTGAAATATCAAATAAAATATTGAAATTATTGAATTTAATTTTTTTTCATAAAATTTAATTTTTATTTCAATTTATTAATTTAATGGATTAAATTGAAATATAAAATAAAATATTGAAATTATTGAATATAATTTTTTTTTTAAATATTCAATTTTTTTTCAATTTATCAATTTAATGGCTTAAATTGAAATATCAAATAAAATATTGAAATAATTGAATATAATTTTGTTTCATAAAATTCAATTTATTTTTCAATTTGTCAATTTAATGGATTAAATTGAAATATCAAATAAAATATTGAAATTATTGAATAAAATTTTTTTTCATAAAATTCAAATTTTTTTACAATTTGTCAATTAAATGGATTAAATTGAAATATCAAATAAAATATTGAAATTATTGAATATAATTTTTTTTTTAAATATTCAATTTTTTTTCAATTTATCAATTTAATGGCTTAAATTGAAATATCAAATAAAATATTGAAATAATTGAATATAATTTTGTTTCATAAAATTCAATTTTTTTCTTCAATTTATCAATTTAATGGATTAAATTGAAATATAAAATAAAATATTGAAATTATTGAATATAATTTTTTTTCATAAAATTCAATTTATTTTTCAATTTACCAATTTAATGAATTAAATTGAAATATCAACTAAAATATTGAAATAATTGAATATAATTTTTTTTCATAAAATTCAATTTATTTTTCAATTTGTCAATTTAATGGATTAAATTGAAATATCAAATAAAATATTGAAATTATTGAATAAAATTTTTTTTCATAAAATTCAAATTTTTTTACAATTTGTCAATTAAATGGATTAAATTGAAATATCAAATAAAATATTGAAATTATTGAATATAATTTTTTTTCATGAAATTAAAATTTTTTTAATATTCACTTTATTCCAATTTATCAATTAAATTAATTAAATTGAAATATCAAATAAAATATTGAAATTATTGAATATTATTTTTTTTCATAAAATTTAATTTTTTTTTCAATTTGTCAATTTAATGGATTAAATTGAAATATCAAATAAAATATTGAAATTATTGAATAAAATTTTTTTTCATAAAATTCAAATTTTTTTACAATTTGTCAATTAAATGGATTAAATTGAAATATCAAATAAAATATTGAAATTATTGAATATAATTTCTTTTCATAAAATTCAATTTATTTTTCAATTTGTCAATTTAATGGATTAAATTGAAATATCAAATAAAATATTGAAATTATTGAATAAAATTTTTTTTCATAAAATTCAAATTTTTTTACAATTTGTCAATTAAATGGATTAAATTGAAATATCAAATAAAATATTGAAATTATTGAATATAATTTTTTTTCATGAAATTTAAATTTTTTTAATATTCACTTTATTCCAATTTATCAATTAAATTAATTAAATTGAAATATCAAATAAAATATTGAAATAATTGAATATAATTTTTTTTCATAAAATTCAATTTATTTTTCAATTTGTCAATTTAATGGATTAAATTGAAATATCAAATAAAATATTGAAATTATTGAATAAAATTTTTTTTCATAAAATTCAAATTTTTTTACAATTTGTCAATTAAATGGATTAAATTGAAATATCAAATAAAATATTGAAATTATTGAATTTAATTTTTTTTCATAAAATTTAATTTTTTTTTCAATTTATCAATTTAATGGATTAAATTGAAATATAAAATAAAATATTGAAATTATTGAATATAATTTTTTTTTTAAATATTCAATTTTTTTTCGATTTATCAATTTAATGGATTAAATTGAAATAACAAATAAAATATTGAAATTATTGAATTTAATTTTTTTTCATAAATTTTAATTTTTTTTTCAATTTACCAATTTAATGAATTAAATTGAAATATCAACTAAAATATTGAAATTATTGAATTTAATTTTTTTTCATAAAATTTAATTTTTTTTTCAATTTATCAATTTAATGGATTAAATTGAAATATAAAATAAAATATTGAAATTATTGAATATAATTTTTTTTTTAAATATTCAATTTTTTTTCAATTTATCAATTTAACGGATTAAATTGAAAAATCAAATAAAATATTGAAATAATTGAATATAATTTTTTTTCATAAAATTCAATTTATTTTTCAATTTGTCAATTTAATGGGTTAAATTGAAATATCAAATAAAATATTGAAATTATTGAATAAAATTTTTTTTCATAAAATTCAAATTTTTTTACAATTTGTCAATTAAATGGATTAAATTGAAATATCAAATAAAATATTGAAATTATTGAATTTAATTTTTTTTCATAAAATTTAATTTTTTTTTCAATTTATCAATTTAATGGTTTAAATTGAAATATAAAATAAAATATTGAAATTATTGAATATAATTTTTTTTTTAAATTTTCAATTTTTTTTCAATTTATCAATTTAATGGCCTAAATTGAAATATCAAATAAAATATTGAAATAATTGAATATAATTTTGTTTCATAAAATTCAATTTTTTTCTTCAATTTATCAATTTAATGGATTAAATTGAAATATAAAATAAAATATTGAAATTATTGAATATAATTTTTTTTCATAAAATTCAATTTATTTTTCAATTTACCAATTTAATGAATTAAATTGAAATATCAACTAAAATATTGAAATAATTGTATATAATTTTTTTTCATAAATTTTAAAATTTCCACTTTTTTTCCAATTAATTAATTTAATGGATTAAATTGAAATATCAAATAAAATATTGAAATTATTGATTATAATTTTTTTTTTTATAAAATTCAGTTTTTTTTTCGATTTATCAATTTAATGGCTTAAATTGAAATATCAAATAAAATATTGAAATTATTGAATATAATTTTTTTTTTAAATATTCAATTTTTTTTCAATTTATCAATTTAACGGATTAAATTGAAAAATCAAATAAAATATTGAAATAATTGAATATAATTTTTTTTCATAAAATTCAATTTATTTTTCAATTTGTCAATTTAATGGATTAAATTGAAATATCAAATAAAATATTGAAATTATTGAATTTAATTTTTTTTCATAAAATTTAATTTTTTTTTCAATTTATCAATTTAATGGTTTAAATTGAAATATAAAATAAAATATTGAAATTATTGAATATAATTTTTTTTTTAAATATTCAATTTTTTTTCAATTTATCAATTTAATGGCTTAAATTGAAATATCAAATAAAATATTGAAATAATTGAATATAATTTTGTTTCATAAAATTCAATTTATTTTTCAATTTGTCAATTTAATGGATTAAATTGAAATATCAAATAAAATATTGAAATTATTGAATAAAATTTTTTTTCATAAAATTCAAATTTTTTTACAATTTGTCAATTAAATGGATTAAATTGAAATATCAAATAAAATATTGAAATTATTGAATTTAATTTTTTTTCATAAAATTTAATTTTTTTTTCAATTTATCAATTTAATGGTTTAAATTGAAATATAAAATAAAATATTGAAATTATTGAATATAATTTTTTTTTTAAATATTCAATTTTTTTTCAATTTATCAATTTAATGGCTTAAATTGAAATATCAAATAAATTATTGAAATAATTGAATATAATTTTGTTTCATAAAATTCAATTTTTTTCTTCAATTTATCAATTTAATGGATTAAATTGAAATATAAAATAAAATATTGAAATTATTGAATATAATTTTTTTTCATAAAATTCAATTTATTTTTCAATTTACCAATTTAATGAATTAAATTGAAATATCAACTAAAATATTGAAATAATTGAATATAATTTTTTTTCATAAAATTCAATTTATTTTTCAATTTGTCAATTTAATGGATTAAATTGAAATATCAAATAAAATATTGAAATTATTGAATAAAATTTTTTTTCATAAAATTCAAATTTTTTTACAATTTGTCAATTAAATGGATTAAATTGAAATATCAAATAAAATATTGAAATTATTGAATATAATTTTTTTTCATGAAATTAAAATTTTTTTAATATTCACTTTATTCCAATTTATCAATTAAATTAATTAAATTGAAATATCAAATAAAATATTGAAATTATTGAATTTAATTTTTTTTCATAAAATTTAATTTTTTTTTCAATTTGTCAATTTAATGGATTAAATTGAAATATCAAATAAAATATTGAAATTATTGAATAAAATTTTTTTTCATAAAATTCAAATTTTTTTACAATTTGTCAATTAAATGGATTAAATTGAAATATCAAATAAAATATTGAAATTATTGAATATAATTTCTTTTCATAAAATTCAATTTATTTTTCAATTTGTCAATTTAATGGATTAAATTGAAATATCAAATAAAATATTGAAATTATTGAATAAAATTTTTTTTCATAAAATTCAAATTTTTTTACAATTTGTCAATTAAATGGATTAAATTGAAATATCAAATAAAATATTGAAATTATTGAATATAATTTTTTTTCATGAAATTTAAATTTTTTTAATATTCACTTTATTCCAATTTATCAATTAAATTAATTAAATTGAAATATCAAATAAAATATTGAAATTATTGAATTTAATTTTTTTTCATAAAATTTAATTTTTATTTCAATTTATTAATTTAATGGATTAAATTGAAATATAAAATAAAATATTGAAATTATTGAATATAATTTTTTTTTTAAATATTCAATTTTTTTTCAATTTATCAATTTAACGGATTAAATTGAAAAATCAAATAAAATATTGAAATAATTGAATATAATTTTTTTTCATAAAATTCAATTTATTTTTCAATTTGTCAATTTAATGGATTAAATTGAAATATCAAATAAAATATTGAAATTATTGAATAAAATTTTTTTTCATAAAATTCAAATTTTTTTACAATTTGTCAATTAAATGGCTTAAATTGAAATATCAAATAAAATATTGAAATAATTGAATATAATTTTGTTTCATAAAATTCAATTTTTTTCTTCAATTTATCAATTTAATGGATTAAATTGAAATATAAAATAAAATATTGAAATAATTGTATATAATTTTTTTTCATAAATTTTAAAATTTCCACTTTTTTTCCAATTAATTAATTTAATGGATTAAATTGAAATATCAAATAAAATATTGAAATTATTGATTATAATTTTTTTTTTTATAAAATTCAGTTTTTTTTTCGATTTATCAATTTAATGGCTTAAATTGAAATATCAAATAAAATATTGAAATTATTGAATATAATTTTTTTTTTAAATATTCAATTTTTTTTCAATTTATCAATTTAACGGATTAAATTGAAAAATCAAATAAAATATTCAAATAATTGAATATAATTTTTTTTCATAAAATTCAATTTATTTTTCAATTTGTCAATTTAATGGATTAAATTGAAATATCAAATAAAATATTGAAATTATTGAATAAAATTTTTTTTCATAAAATTCAAATTTTTTTACAATTTGTCAATTAAATGGATTAAATTGAAATATCAAATAAAATATTGAAATTATTGAATATAATTTTTTTTCATGAAATTTAAATTTTTTTAATATTCACTTTATTCCAATTTATCAATTAAATTAATTAAATTGAAATATCAAATAAAATATTGAAATAATTGAATATAATTTTGTTTCATAAAATTCAATTTATTTTTCAATTTGTCAATTTAATGGATTAAATTGAAATATCAAATAAAATATTGAAATTATTGAATAAAATTTTTTTTCATAAAATTCAAATTTTTTTACAATTTGTCAATTAAATGGATTAAATTGAAATATCAAATAAAATATTGAAATTATTGAATTTAATTTTTTTTCATAAAATTTAATTTTTTTTTCAATTTATCAATTTAATGGTTTAAATTGAAATATAAAATAAAATATTGAAATTATTGAATATAATTTTTTTTTTAAATATTCAATTTTTTTTCAATTTATCAATTTAATGGCTTAAATTGAAATATCAAATAAAATATTGAAATAATTGAATATAATTTTGTTTCATAAAATTCAATTTTTTTCTTCAATTTATCAATTTAATGGATTAAATTGAAATATAAAATAAAATATTGAAATTATTGAATATAATTTTTTTTCATAAAATTCAATTTATTTTTCAATTTACCAATTTAATGAATTAAATTGAAATATCAACTAAAATATTGAAATAATTGAATATAATTTTTTTTCATAAAATTTAATTTTTTTTTCAATTTGTCAATTTAATGGATTAAATTGAAATATCAAATAAAATATTGAAATTATTGAATAAAATTTTTTTTCATAAAATTCAAATTTTTTTACAATTTGTCAATTAAATGGATTAAATTGAAATATCAAATAAAATATTGAAATTATTGAATATAATTTTTTTTCATGAAATTAAAATTTTTTTAATATTCACTTTATTCCAATTTATCAATTAAATTAATTAAATTGAAATATCAAATAAAATATTGAAATTATTGAATTTAATTTTTTTTCATAAAATTTAATTTTTTTTTCAATTTGTCAATTTAATGGATTAAATTGAAATATCAAATAAAATATTGAAATTATTGAATAAAATTTTTTTTCATAAAATTCAAATTTTTTTACAATTTGTCAATTAAATGGATTAAATTGAAATATCAAATAAAATATTGAAATTATTGAATATAATTTCTTTTCATAAAATTCAATTTATTTTTCAATTTGTCAATTTAATGGATTAAATTGAAATATCAAATAAAATATTGAAATTATTGAATAAAATTTTTTTTCATAAAATTCAAATTTTTTTACAATTTGTCAATTAAATGGATTAAATTGAAATATCAAATAAAATATTGAAATTATTGAATATAATTTTTTTTCATGAAATTTAAATTTTTTTAATATTCACTTTATTCCAATTTATCAATTAAATTAATTAAATTGAAATATCAAATAAAATATTGAAATTATTGAATTTAATTTTTTTTCATAAAATTTAATTTTTATTTCAATTTATTAATTTAATGGATTAAATTGAAATATAAAATAAAATATTGAAATTATTGAATATAATTTTTTTTTTAAATATTCAATTTTTTTTCAATTTATCAATTTAATGGCTTAAATTGAAATATCAAATAAAATATTGAAATAATTGAATATAATTTTGTTTCATAAAATTCAATTTATTTTTCAATTTGTCAATTTAATGGATTAAATTGAAATATCAAATAAAATATTGAAATTATTGAATAAAATTTTTTTTCATAAAATTCAAATTTTTTTACAATTTGTCAATTAAATGGATTAAATTGAAATATCAAATAAAATATTGAAATTATTGAATATAATTTTTTTTTTAAATATTCAATTTTTTTTCAATTTATCAATTTAATGGCTTAAATTGAAATATCAAATAAAATATTGAAATAATTGAATATAATTTTGTTTCATAAAATTCAATTTTTTTCTTCAATTTATCAATTTAATGGATTAAATTGAAATATAAAATAAAATATTGAAATTATTGAATATAATTTTTTTTCATAAAATTCAATTTATTTTTCAATTTACCAATTTAATGAATTAAATTGAAATATCAACTAAAATATTGAAATAATTGAATATAATTTTTTTTCATAAAATTCAATTTATTTTTCAATTTGTCAATTTAATGGATTAAATTGAAATATCAAATAAAATATTGAAATTATTGAATAAAATTTTTTTTCATAAAATTCAAATTTTTTTACAATTTGTCAATTAAATGGATTAAATTGAAATATCAAATAAAATATTGAAATTATTGAATATAATTTTTTTTCATGAAATTAAAATTTTTTTAATATTCACTTTATTCCAATTTATCAATTAAATTAATTAAATTGAAATATCAAATAAAATATTGAAATTATTGAATATTATTTTTTTTCATAAAATTTAATTTTTTTTTCAATTTGTCAATTTAATGGATTAAATTGAAATATCAAATAAAATATTGAAATTATTGAATAAAATTTTTTTTCATAAAATTCAAATTTTTTTACAATTTGTCAATTAAATGGATTAAATTGAAATATCAAATAAAATATTGAAATTATTGAATATAATTTCTTTTCATAAAATTCAATTTATTTTTCAATTTGTCAATTTAATGGATTAAATTGAAATATCAAATAAAATATTGAAATTATTGAATAAAATTTTTTTTCATAAAATTCAAATTTTTTTACAATTTGTCAATTAAATGGATTAAATTGAAATATCAAATAAAATATTGAAATTATTGAATATAATTTTTTTTCATGAAATTTAAATTTTTTTAATATTCACTTTATTCCAATTTATCAATTAAATTAATTAAATTGAAATATCAAATAAAATATTGAAATAATTGAATATAATTTTTTTTCATAAAATTCAATTTATTTTTCAATTTGTCAATTTAATGGATTAAATTGAAATATCAAATAAAATATTGAAATTATTGAATAAAATTTTTTTTCATAAAATTCAAATTTTTTTACAATTTGTCAATTAAATGGATTAAATTGAAATATCAAATAAAATATTGAAATTATTGAATTTAATTTTTTTTCATAAAATTTAATTTTTTTTTCAATTTATCAATTTAATGGATTAAATTGAAATATAAAATAAAATATTGAAATTATTGAATATAATTTTTTTTTTAAATATTCAATTTTTTTTCGATTTATCAATTTAATGGATTAAATTGAAATAACAAATAAAATATTGAAATTATTGAATTTAATTTTTTTTCATAAATTTTAATTTTTTTTTCAATTTACCAATTTAATGAATTAAATTGAAATATCAACTAAAATATTGAAATTATTGAATTTAATTTTTTTTCATAAAATTTAATTTTTTTTTCAATTTATCAATTTAATGGATTAAATTGAAATATAAAATAAAATATTGAAATTATTGAATATAATTTTTTTTTTAAATATTCAATTTTTTTTCAATTTATCAATTTAACGGATTAAATTGAAAAATCAAATAAAATATTGAAATAATTGAATATAATTTTTTTTCATAAAATTCAATTTATTTTTCAATTTGTCAATTTAATGGGTTAAATTGAAATATCAAATAAAATATTGAAATTATTGAATAAAATTTTTTTTCATAAAATTCAAATTTTTTTACAATTTGTCAATTAAATGGATTAAATTGAAATATCAAATAAAATATTGAAATTATTGAATTTAATTTTTTTTCATAAAATTTAATTTTTTTTTCAATTTATCAATTTAATGGTTTAAATTGAAATATAAAATAAAATATTGAAATTATTGAATATAATTTTTTTTTTAAATTTTCAATTTTTTTTCAATTTATCAATTTAATGGCCTAAATTGAAATATCAAATAAAATATTGAAATAATTGAATATAATTTTGTTTCATAAAATTCAATTTTTTTCTTCAATTTATCAATTTAATGGATTAAATTGAAATATAAAATAAAATATTGAAATTATTGAATATAATTTTTTTTCATAAAATTCAATTTATTTTTCAATTTACCAATTTAATGAATTAAATTGAAATATCAACTAAAATATTGAAATAATTGTATATAATTTTTTTTCATAAATTTTAAAATTTCCACTTTTTTTCCAATTAATTAATTTAATGGATTAAATTGAAATATCAAATAAAATATTGAAATTATTGATTATAATTTTTTTTTTTATAAAATTCAGTTTTTTTTTCGATTTATCAATTTAATGGCTTAAATTGAAATATCAAATAAAATATTGAAATTATTGAATATAATTTTTTTTTTAAATATTCAATTTTTTTTCAATTTATCAATTTAACGGATTAAATTGAAAAATCAAATAAAATATTGAAATAATTGAATATAATTTTTTTTCATAAAATTCAATTTATTTTTCAATTTGTCAATTTAATGGATTAAATTGAAATATCAAATAAAATATTGAAATTATTGAATTTAATTTTTTTTCATAAAATTTAATTTTTTTTTCAATTTATCAATTTAATGGTTTAAATTGAAATATAAAATAAAATATTGAAATTATTGAATATAATTTTTTTTTTAAATATTCAATTTTTTTTCAATTTATCAATTTAATGGCTTAAATTGAAATATCAAATAAAATATTGAAATAATTGAATATAATTTTGTTTCATAAAATTCAATTTATTTTTCAATTTGTCAATTTAATGGATTAAATTGAAATATCAAATAAAATATTGAAATTATTGAATAAAATTTTTTTTCATAAAATTCAAATTTTTTTACAATTTGTCAATTAAATGGATTAAATTGAAATATCAAATAAAATATTGAAATTATTGAATTTAATTTTTTTTCATAAAATTTAATTTTTTTTTCAATTTATCAATTTAATGGTTTAAATTGAAATATAAAATAAAATATTGAAATTATTGAATATAATTTTTTTTTTAAATATTCAATTTTTTTTCAATTTATCAATTTAATGGCTTAAATTGAAATATCAAATAAATTATTGAAATAATTGAATATAATTTTGTTTCATAAAATTCAATTTTTTTCTTCAATTTATCAATTTAATGGATTAAATTGAAATATAAAATAAAATATTGAAATTATTGAATATAATTTTTTTTCATAAAATTCAATTTATTTTTCAATTTACCAATTTAATGAATTAAATTGAAATATCAACTAAAATATTGAAATAATTGAATATAATTTTTTTTCATAAAATTCAATTTATTTTTCAATTTGTCAATTTAATGGATTAAATTGAAATATCAAATAAAATATTGAAATTATTGAATAAAATTTTTTTTCATAAAATTCAAATTTTTTTACAATTTGTCAATTAAATGGATTAAATTGAAATATCAAATAAAATATTGAAATTATTGAATATAATTTTTTTTCATGAAATTAAAATTTTTTTAATATTCACTTTATTCCAATTTATCAATTAAATTAATTAAATTGAAATATCAAATAAAATATTGAAATTATTGAATTTAATTTTTTTTCATAAAATTTAATTTTTTTTTCAATTTGTCAATTTAATGGATTAAATTGAAATATCAAATAAAATATTGAAATTATTGAATAAAATTTTTTTTCATAAAATTCAAATTTTTTTACAATTTGTCAATTAAATGGATTAAATTGAAATATCAAATAAAATATTGAAATTATTGAATATAATTTCTTTTCATAAAATTCAATTTATTTTTCAATTTGTCAATTTAATGGATTAAATTGAAATATCAAATAAAATATTGAAATTATTGAATAAAATTTTTTTTCATAAAATTCAAATTTTTTTACAATTTGTCAATTAAATGGATTAAATTGAAATATCAAATAAAATATTGAAATTATTGAATATAATTTTTTTTCATGAAATTTAAATTTTTTTAATATTCACTTTATTCCAATTTATCAATTAAATTAATTAAATTGAAATATCAAATAAAATATTGAAATTATTGAATTTAATTTTTTTTCATAAAATTTAATTTTTATTTCAATTTATTAATTTAATGGATTAAATTGAAATATAAAATAAAATATTGAAATTATTGAATATAATTTTTTTTTTAAATATTCAATTTTTTTTCAATTTATCAATTTAACGGATTAAATTGAAAAATCAAATAAAATATTGAAATAATTGAATATAATTTTTTTTCATAAAATTCAATTTATTTTTCAATTTGTCAATTTAATGGATTAAATTGAAATATCAAATAAAATATTGAAATTATTGAATAAAATTTTTTTTCATAAAATTCAAATTTTTTTACAATTTGTCAATTAAATGGCTTAAATTGAAATATCAAATAAAATATTGAAATAATTGAATATAATTTTGTTTCATAAAATTCAATTTTTTTCTTCAATTTATCAATTTAATGGATTAAATTGAAATATAAAATAAAATATTGAAATAATTGTATATAATTTTTTTTCATAAATTTTAAAATTTCCACTTTTTTTCCAATTAATTAATTTAATGGATTAAATTGAAATATCAAATAAAATATTGAAATTATTGATTATAATTTTTTTTTTTATAAAATTCAGTTTTTTTTTCGATTTATCAATTTAATGGCTTAAATTGAAATATCAAATAAAATATTGAAATTATTGAATATAATTTTTTTTTTAAATATTCAATTTTTTTTCAATTTATCAATTTAACGGATTAAATTGAAAAATCAAATAAAATATTCAAATAATTGAATATAATTTTTTTTCATAAAATTCAATTTATTTTTCAATTTGTCAATTTAATGGATTAAATTGAAATATCAAATAAAATATTGAAATTATTGAATAAAATTTTTTTTCATAAAATTCAAATTTTTTTACAATTTGTCAATTAAATGGATTAAATTGAAATATCAAATAAAATATTGAAATTATTGAATATAATTTTTTTTCATGAAATTTAAATTTTTTTAATATTCACTTTATTCCAATTTATCAATTAAATTAATTAAATTGAAATATCAAATAAAATATTGAAATTATTGAATTTAATTTTTTTTCATAAAATTTAATTTTTTTTTCAATTTGTCAATTTAATGGATTAAATTGAAATATCAAATAAAATATTGAAATTATTGAATAAAATTTTTTTTCATAAAATTCAAATTTTTTTACAATTTGTCAATTAAATGGATTAAATTGAAATATCAAATAAAATATTGAAATTATTGAATATAATTTCTTTTCATAAAATTCAATTTATTTTTCAATTTGTCAATTTAATGGATTAAATTGAAATATCAAATAAAATATTGAAATTATTGAATAAAATTTTTTTTCATAAAATTCAAATTTTTTTACAATTTGTCAATTAAATGGATTAAATTGAAATATCAAATAAAATATTGAAATTATTGAATATAATTTTTATTCATGAAATTTAATTTTTTTTTAATATTCACTTTTTTTCCAATTTATCAATTAAATTAATTAAATTGAAATATCAAATAAAATATTGAAATTATTGAATTTAATTTTTTTTCATAAAATTTAATTTTTTTTTCAATTTATCAATTTAATGGATTAAATTGAAATATAAAATAAAATATTGAAATTATTGAATATAATTTTTTTTTTAAATATTCAATTTTTTTTCAATTTATCAATTTAACGGATTAAATTGAAAAATCAAATAAAATATTGAAATAATTGAATATAATTTTTTTTCATAAAATTCAATTTATTTTTCAATTTGTCAATTTAATGGATTAAATTGAAATATCAAATAAAATATTGAAATTATTGAATAAAATTTTTTTTCATAAAATTCAAATTTTTTTACAATTTGTCAATTAAATGGATTAAATTGAAATATCAAATAAAATATTGAAATTATTGAATATAATTTTTTTTCATAAAATTCAATTTATTTTTCAATTTGTCAATTTAATGGATTAAATTGAAATATCAAATAAAATATTGAAATTATTGAATAAAATTTTTTTTCATAAAATTCAAATTTTTTTACAATTTGTCAATTAAATGGATTAAATTGAAATATCAAATAAAATATTGAAATTATTGAATATAATTTTTTTTCATGAAATTTAAATTTTTTTAATATTCACTTTTTTCTTCAATTTATCAATATAATGTAATAAATTGAAATATCAAATAAAATATTGAAATTATTGAATTTAATTTTTTTTCATAAATATTAATTTTTTTTTCAATTTACCAATTTAATGAATTAAATTGAAATATCAACTAAAATATTGAAATAATTGAATATAATTGTATATAATTTTTTTTCATAAATTTTAAAATTTCCACTTTTTTTCCAATTAATTAATTTAATGGCTTAAATTGAAATATCAAATAAAATATTGAAATAATTGAATATAATTTTTTTTCATAAATTTTAATTTTTTTTTCAATTTATCAATTTAATGGCCTAAATTGAAATATCAAATAAAATATTGAAATAATTGAATATAATTTTGTTTCATAAAATTCAATTTTTTTCTTCAATTTATCAATTTAATGGATTAAATTGAAATATAAAATAAAATATTGAAATTATTGAATATAATTTTTTTTCATAAAATTAAAATTTTTTTAATATTCACTTTATTCCAATTTATCAATTAAATTAATTAAATTGAAATATCAAATAAAATATTGAAATTATTGAATTTAATTTTTTTTCATAAAATTTAATTTTTTTTTCAATTTGTCAATTTAATGGATTAAATTGAAATATCAAATAAAATATTGAAATAATTGAATATAATTTTTTTTCATAAAATTCAATTTATTTTTCAATTTGTCAATTTAATGGGTTAAATTGAAATATCAAATAAAATATTGAAATTATTGAATAAAATTTTTTTTCATAAAATTCAAATTTTTTTACAATTTGTCAATTAAATGGATTAAATTGAAATATCAAATAAAATATTGAAATTATTGAATTTAATTTTTTTTCATAAAATTTAATTTTTTTTTCAATTTATCAATTTAATGGTTTAAATTGAAATATAAAATAAAATATTGAAATTATTGAATATAATTTTTTTTTTAAATTTTCAATTTTTTTTCAATTTATCAATTTAATGGCCTAAATTGAAATATCAAATAAAATATTGAAATAATTGAATATAATTTTGTTTCATAAAATTCAATTTTTTTCTTCAATTTATCAATTTAATGGATTAAATTGAAATATAAAATAAAATATTGAAATTATTGAATATAATTTTTTTTCATAAAATTCAATTTATTTTTCAATTTACCAATTTAATGAATTAAATTGAAATATCAACTAAAATATTGAAATAATTGTATATAATTTTTTTTCATAAATTTTAAAATTTCCACTTTTTTTCCAATTAATTAATTTAATGGATTAAATTGAAATATCAAATAAAATATTGAAATTATTGATTATAATTTTTTTTTTTATAAAATTCAGTTTTTTTTTCGATTTATCAATTTAATGGCTTAAATTGAAATATCAAATAAAATATTGAAATTATTGAATATAATTTTTTTTTTAAATATTCAATTTTTTTTCAATTTATCAATTTAACGGATTAAATTGAAAAATCAAATAAAATATTGAAATAATTGAATATAATTTTTTTTCATAAAATTCAATTTATTTTTCAATTTGTCAATTTAATGGATTAAATTGAAATATCAAATAAAATATTGAAATTATTGAATTTAATTTTTTTTCATAAAATTTAATTTTTTTTTCAATTTATCAATTTAATGGTTTAAATTGAAATATAAAATAAAATATTGAAATTATTGAATATAATTTTTTTTTTAAATATTCAATTTTTTTTCAATTTATCAATTTAATGGCTTAAATTGAAATATCAAATAAAATATTGAAATAATTGAATATAATTTTGTTTCATAAAATTCAATTTATTTTTCAATTTGTCAATTTAATGGATTAAATTGAAATATCAAATAAAATATTGAAATTATTGAATAAAATTTTTTTTCATAAAATTCAAATTTTTTTACAATTTGTCAATTAAATGGATTAAATTGAAATATCAAATAAAATATTGAAATTATTGAATTTAATTTTTTTTCATAAAATTTAATTTTTTTTTCAATTTATCAATTTAATGGTTTAAATTGAAATATAAAATAAAATATTGAAATTATTGAATATAATTTTTTTTTTAAATATTCAATTTTTTTTCAATTTATCAATTTAATGGCTTAAATTGAAATATCAAATAAATTATTGAAATAATTGAATATAATTTTGTTTCATAAAATTCAATTTTTTTCTTCAATTTATCAATTTAATGGATTAAATTGAAATATAAAATAAAATATTGAAATTATTGAATATAATTTTTTTTCATAAAATTCAATTTATTTTTCAATTTACCAATTTAATGAATTAAATTGAAATATCAACTAAAATATTGAAATAATTGAATATAATTTTTTTTCATAAAATTCAATTTATTTTTCAATTTGTCAATTTAATGGATTAAATTGAAATATCAAATAAAATATTGAAATTATTGAATAAAATTTTTTTTCATAAAATTCAAATTTTTTTACAATTTGTCAATTAAATGGATTAAATTGAAATATCAAATAAAATATTGAAATTATTGAATATAATTTTTTTTCATGAAATTAAAATTTTTTTAATATTCACTTTATTCCAATTTATCAATTAAATTAATTAAATTGAAATATCAAATAAAATATTGAAATTATTGAATTTAATTTTTTTTCATAAAATTTAATTTTTTTTTCAATTTGTCAATTTAATGGATTAAATTGAAATATCAAATAAAATATTGAAATTATTGAATAAAATTTTTTTTCATAAAATTCAAATTTTTTTACAATTTGTCAATTAAATGGATTAAATTGAAATATCAAATAAAATATTGAAATTATTGAATATAATTTCTTTTCATAAAATTCAATTTATTTTTCAATTTGTCAATTTAATGGATTAAATTGAAATATCAAATAAAATATTGAAATTATTGAATAAAATTTTTTTTCATAAAATTCAAATTTTTTTACAATTTGTCAATTAAATGGATTAAATTGAAATATCAAATAAAATATTGAAATTATTGAATATAATTTTTTTTCATGAAATTTAAATTTTTTTAATATTCACTTTATTCCAATTTATCAATTAAATTAATTAAATTGAAATATCAAATAAAATATTGAAATTATTGAATTTAATTTTTTTTCATAAAATTTAATTTTTATTTCAATTTATTAATTTAATGGATTAAATTGAAATATAAAATAAAATATTGAAATTATTGAATATAATTTTTTTTTTAAATATTCAATTTTTTTTCAATTTATCAATTTAACGGATTAAATTGAAAAATCAAATAAAATATTGAAATAATTGAATATAATTTTTTTTCATAAAATTCAATTTATTTTTCAATTTGTCAATTTAATGGATTAAATTGAAATATCAAATAAAATATTGAAATTATTGAATAAAATTTTTTTTCATAAAATTCAAATTTTTTTACAATTTGTCAATTAAATGGCTTAAATTGAAATATCAAATAAAATATTGAAATAATTGAATATAATTTTGTTTCATAAAATTCAATTTTTTTCTTCAATTTATCAATTTAATGGATTAAATTGAAATATAAAATAAAATATTGAAATAATTGTATATAATTTTTTTTCATAAATTTTAAAATTTCCACTTTTTTTCCAATTAATTAATTTAATGGATTAAATTGAAATATCAAATAAAATATTGAAATTATTGATTATAATTTTTTTTTTTATAAAATTCAGTTTTTTTTTCGATTTATCAATTTAATGGCTTAAATTGAAATATCAAATAAAATATTGAAATTATTGAATATAATTTTTTTTTTAAATATTCAATTTTTTTTCAATTTATCAATTTAACGGATTAAATTGAAAAATCAAATAAAATATTCAAATAATTGAATATAATTTTTTTTCATAAAATTCAATTTATTTTTCAATTTGTCAATTTAATGGATTAAATTGAAATATCAAATAAAATATTGAAATTATTGAATAAAATTTTTTTTCATAAAATTCAAATTTTTTTACAATTTGTCAATTAAATGGATTAAATTGAAATATCAAATAAAATATTGAAATTATTGAATATAATTTTTTTTCATGAAATTTAAATTTTTTTAATATTCACTTTATTCCAATTTATCAATTAAATTAATTAAATTGAAATATCAAATAAAATATTGAAATTATTGAATTTAATTTTTTTTCATAAAATTTAATTTTTTTTTCAATTTGTCAATTTAATGGATTAAATTGAAATATCAAATAAAATATTGAAATTATTGAATAAAATTTTTTTTCATAAAATTCAAATTTTTTTACAATTTGTCAATTAAATGGATTAAATTGAAATATCAAATAAAATATTGAAATTATTGAATATAATTTCTTTTCATAAAATTCAATTTATTTTTCAATTTGTCAATTTAATGGATTAAATTGAAATATCAAATAAAATATTGAAATTATTGAATAAAATTTTTTTTCATAAAATTCAAATTTTTTTACAATTTGTCAATTAAATGGATTAAATTGAAATATCAAATAAAATATTGAAATTATTGAATATAATTTTTATTCATGAAATTTAATTTTTTTTTAATATTCACTTTTTTTCCAATTTATCAATTAAATTAATTAAATTGAAATATCAAATAAAATATTGAAATTATTGAATTTAATTTTTTTTCATAAAATTTAATTTTTTTTTCAATTTATCAATTTAATGGATTAAATTGAAATATAAAATAAAATATTGAAATTATTGAATATAATTTTTTTTTTAAATATTCAATTTTTTTTCAATTTATCAATTTAACGGATTAAATTGAAAAATCAAATAAAATATTGAAATAATTGAATATAATTTTTTTTCATAAAATTCAATTTATTTTTCAATTTGTCAATTTAATGGATTAAATTGAAATATCAAATAAAATATTGAAATTATTGAATAAAATTTTTTTTCATAAAATTCAAATTTTTTTACAATTTGTCAATTAAATGGATTAAATTGAAATATCAAATAAAATATTGAAATTATTGAATATAATTTTTTTTCATAAAATTCAATTTATTTTTCAATTTGTCAATTTAATGGATTAAATTGAAATATCAAATAAAATATTGAAATTATTGAATAAAATTTTTTTTCATAAAATTCAAATTTTTTTACAATTTGTCAATTAAATGGATTAAATTGAAATATCAAATAAAATATTGAAATTATTGAATATAATTTTTTTTCATGAAATTTAAATTTTTTTAATATTCACTTTTTTCTTCAATTTATCAATATAATGTAATAAATTGAAATATCAAATAAAATATTGAAATTATTGAATTTAATTTTTTTTCATAAATATTAATTTTTTTTTCAATTTACCAATTTAATGAATTAAATTGAAATATCAACTAAAATATTGAAATAATTGAATATAATTGTATATAATTTTTTTTCATAAATTTTAAAATTTCCACTTTTTTTCCAATTAATTAATTTAATGGCTTAAATTGAAATATCAAATAAAATATTGAAATAATTGAATATAATTTTTTTTCATAAATTTTAATTTTTTTTTCAATTTATCAATTTAATGGCCTAAATTGAAATATCAAATAAAATATTGAAATAATTGAATATAATTTTGTTTCATAAAATTCAATTTTTTTCTTCAATTTATCAATTTAATGGATTAAATTGAAATATAAAATAAAATATTGAAATTATTGAATATAATTTTTTTTCATAAAATTCAATTTATTTTTCAATTTACCAATTTAATGAATTAAATTGAAATATCAACTAAAATATTGAAATAATTGTATATAATTTTTTTTCATAAATTTTAAAATTTCCACTTTTTTTCCAATTAATTAATTTAATGGATTAAATTGAAATATCAAATAAAATATTGAAATTATTGATTATAATTATTTTTTTTATAAAATTCAGTTTTTTTTTCGATTTATCAATTTAATGGCTTAAATTGAAATATCAAATAAAATATTGAAATTATTGAATATAATTTTTTTTTTAAATATTCAATTTTTTTTCAATTTATCAATTTAACGGATTAAATTGAAAAATCAAATAAAATATTGAAATAATTGAATATAATTTTTTTTCATAAAATTCAATTTATTTTTCAATTTGTCAATTTAATGGATTAAATTGAAATATCAAATAAAATATTGAAATTATTGAATTTAATTTTTTTTCATAAAATTTAATTTTTTTTTCAATTTATCAATTTAATGGTTTAAATTGAAATATAAAATAAAATATTGAAATTATTGAATATAATTTTTTTTTTAAATATTCAATTTTTTTTCAATTTATCAATTTAATGGCTTAAATTGAAATATCAAATAAAATATTGAAATAATTGAATATAATTTTGTTTCATAAAATTCAATTTATTTTTCAATTTGTCAATTTAATGGATTAAATTGAAATATCAAATAAAATATTGAAATTATTGAATAAAATTTTTTTTCATAAAATTCAAATTTTTTTACAATTTGTCAATTAAATGGATTAAATTGAAATATAAAATAAAATATTGAAATTATTGAATATAATTTTTTTTTTAAATATTCAATTTTTTTTCAATTTATCAATTTAACGGATTAAATTGAAAAATCAAATAAAATATTGAAATAATTGAATATAATTTTTTTTCATAAAATTCAATTTATTTTTCAATTTGTCAATTTAATGGATTAAATTGAAATATCAAATAAAATATTGAAATTATTGAATAAAATTTTTTTTCATAAAATTCAAATTTTTTTACAATTTGTCAATTAAATGGCTTAAATTGAAATATCAAATAAAATATTGAAATAATTGAATATAATTTTGTTTCATAAAATTCAATTTTTTTCTTCAATTTATCAATTTAACGGATTAAATTGAAAAATCAAATAAAATATTGAAATAATTGAATATAATTTTTTTTCATAAAATTCAATTTATTTTTCAATTTGTCAATTTAATGGATTAAATTGAAATATCAAATAAAATATTGAAATAATTGAATATAATTTTTTTTCATAAAATTCAATTTATTTTTCAATTTATCAATTTAATGGATTAAATTGAAATATAAAATAAAATATTGAAATAATTGTATATAATTTTTTTTCATAAATTTTAAAATTTCCACTTTTTTTCCAATTAATTAATTTAATGGATTAAATTGAAATATCAAATAAAATATTGAAATTATTGATTATAATTTTTTTTTTTATAAAATTCAGTTTTTTTTTCGATTTATCAATTTAATGGCTTAAATTGAAATATCAAATAAAATATTGAAATTATTGAATATAATTTTTTTTTTAAATATTCAATTTTTTTTCAATTTATCAATTTAACGGATTAAATTGAAAAATCAAATAAAATATTCAAATAATTGAATATAATTTTTTTTCATAAAATTCAATTTATTTTTCAATTTGTCAATTTAATGGATTAAATTGAAATATCAAATAAAATATTGAAATTATTGAATAAAATTTTTTTTCATAAAATTCAAATTTTTTTACAATTTGTCAATTAAATGGATTAAATTGAAATATCAAATAAAATATTGAAATTATTGAATATAATTTTTTTTCATGAAATTTAAATTTTTTTAATATTCACTTTATTCCAATTTATCAATTAAATTAATTAAATTGAAATATCAAATAAAATATTGAAATTATTGAATTTAATTTTTTTTCATAAAATTTAATTTTTTTTTCAATTTGTCAATTTAATGGATTAAATTGAAATATCAAATAAAATATTGAAATTATTGAATATAATTTTTTTTTTAAATATTCAATTTTTTTTCAATTTATCAATTTAACGGATTAAATTGAAAAATCAAATAAAATATTGAAATAATTGAATATAATTTTTTTTCATAAAATTCAATTTATTTTTCAATTTGTCAATTTAATGGATTAAATTGAAATATCAAATAAAATATTGAAATTATTGAATAAAATTTTTTTTCATAAAATTCAAATTTTTTTACAATTTGTCAATTAAATGGATTAAATTGAAATATCAAATAAAATATTGAAATTATTGAATATAATTTTTTTTCATAAAATTCAATTTATTTTTCAATTTGTCAATTTAATGGATTAAATTGAAATATCAAATAAAATATTGAAATTATTGAATAAAATTTTTTTTCATAAAATTCAAATTTTTTTACAATTTGTCAATTAAATGGATTAAATTGAAATATCAAATAAAATATTGAAATTATTGAATATAATTTTTTTTCATGAAATTTAAATTTTTTTAATATTCACTTTTTTCTTCAATTTATCAATATAATGTAATAAATTGAAATATCAAATAAAATATTGAAATTATTGAATTTAATTTTTTTTCATAAATATTAATTTTTTTTTCAATTTACCAATTTAATGAATTAAATTGAAATATCAACTAAAATATTGAAATAATTGAATATAATTGTATATAATTTTTTTTCATAAATTTTAAAATTTCCACTTTTTTTCCAATTAATTAATTTAATGGCTTAAATTGAAATATCAAATAAAATATTGAAATAATTGAATATAATTTTTTTTCATAAATTTTAATTTTTTTTTCAATTTATCAATTTAATGGCCTAAATTGAAATATCAAATAAAATATTGAAATAATTGAATATAATTTTGTTTCATAAAATTCAATTTTTTTCTTCAATTTATCAATTTAATGGATTAAATTGAAATATAAAATAAAATATTGAAATTATTGAATATAATTTTTTTTCATAAAATTCAATTTATTTTTCAATTTACCAATTTAATGAATTAAATTGAAATATCAACTAAAATATTGAAATAATTGTATATAATTTTTTTTCATAAATTTTAAAATTTCCACTTTTTTTCCAATTAATTAATTTAATGGATTAAATTGAAATATCAAATAAAATATTGAAATTATTGATTATAATTATTTTTTTTATAAAATTCAGTTTTTTTTTCGATTTATCAATTTAATGGCTTAAATTGAAATATCAAATAAAATATTGAAATTATTGAATATAATTTTTTTTTTAAATATTCAATTTTTTTTCAATTTATCAATTTAACGGATTAAATTGAAAAATCAAATAAAATATTGAAATAATTGAATATAATTTTTTTTCATAAAATTCAATTTATTTTTCAATTTGTCAATTTAATGGATTAAATTGAAATATCAAATAAAATATTGAAATTATTGAATTTAATTTTTTTTCATAAAATTTAATTTTTTTTTCAATTTATCAATTTAATGGTTTAAATTGAAATATAAAATAAAATATTGAAATTATTGAATATAATTTTTTTTTTAAATATTCAATTTTTTTTCAATTTATCAATTTAATGGCTTAAATTGAAATATCAAATAAAATATTGAAATAATTGAATATAATTTTGTTTCATAAAATTCAATTTATTTTTCAATTTGTCAATTTAATGGATTAAATTGAAATATCAAATAAAATATTGAAATTATTGAATAAAATTTTTTTTCATAAATTTTAAAATTTCCACTTTTTTTCCAATTAATTAATTTAATGGCTTAAATTGAAATATCAAATAAAATATTGAAATAATTGAATATAATTTTTTTTCATAAATTTTAATTTTTTTTTCAATTTATCAATTTAATGGCCTAAATTGAAATATCAAATAAAATATTGAAATTATTGAATATAATTTTTTTTTTAAATATTCAATTTTTTTTCAATTTATCAATTTAACGGATTAAATTGAAAAATCAAATAAAATATTGAAATAATTGAATATAATTTTTTTTCATAAAATTCAATTTATTTTTCAATTTGTCAATTTAATGGATTAAATTGAAATATCAAATAAAATATTGAAATTATTGAATTTAATTTTTTTTCATAAAATTTAATTTTTTTTTCAATTTATCAATTTAATGGTTTAAATTGAAATATAAAATAAAATATTGAAATTATTGAATATAATTTTTTTTTTAAATATTCAATTTTTTTTCAATTTATCAATTTAATGGCTTAAATTGAAATATCAAATAAAATATTGAAATAATTGAATATAATTTTGTTTCATAAAATTCAATTTATTTTTCAATTTGTCAATTTAATGGATTAAATTGAAATATCAAATAAAATATTGAAATTATTGAATAAAATTTTTTTTCATAAAATTCAAATTTTTTTACAATTTGTCAATTAAATGGATTAAATTGAAATATCAAATAAAATATTGAAATTATTGAATTTAATTTTTTTTCATAAAATTTAATTTTTTTTTCAATTTATCAATTTAATGGTTTAAATTGAAATATAAAATAAAATATTGAAATTATTGAATATAATTTTTTTTTTAAATATTCAATTTTTTTTCAATTTATCAATTTAATGGCTTAAATTGAAATATCAAATAAAATATTGAAATAATTGAATATAATTTTGTTTCATAAAATTCAATTTTTTTCTTCAATTTATCAATTTAATGGATTAAATTGAAATATAAAATAAAATATTGAAATTATTGAATATAATTTTTTTTCATAAAATTCAATTTATTTTTCAATTTACCAATTTAATGAATTAAATTGAAATATCAACTAAAATATTGAAATAATTGAATATAATTTTTTTTCATAAAATTTAATTTTTTTTTCAATTTGTCAATTTAATGGATTAAATTGAAATATCAAATAAAATATTGAAATTATTGAATAAAATTTTTTTTCATAAAATTCAAATTTTTTTACAATTTGTCAATTAAATGGATTAAATTGAAATATCAAATAAAATATTGAAATTATTGAATATAATTTTTTTTCATGAAATTAAAATTTTTTTAATATTCACTTTATTCCAATTTATCAATTAAATTAATTAAATTGAAATATCAAATAAAATATTGAAATTATTGAATTTAATTTTTTTTCATAAAATTTAATTTTTTTTTCAATTTGTCAATTTAATGGATTAAATTGAAATATCAAATAAAATATTGAAATTATTGAATAAAATTTTTTTTCATAAAATTCAAATTTTTTTACAATTTGTCAATTAAATGGATTAAATTGAAATATCAAATAAAATATTGAAATTATTGAATATAATTTCTTTTCATAAAATTCAATTTATTTTTCAATTTGTCAATTTAATGGATTAAATTGAAATATCAAATAAAATATTGAAATTATTGAATAAAATTTTTTTTCATAAAATTCAAATTTTTTTACAATTTGTCAATTAAATGGATTAAATTGAAATATCAAATAAAATATTGAAATTATTGAATATAATTTTTTTTCATAAAATTAAATTTATTTTTCAATTTGTCAATTTAATGGATTAAATTGAAATATCAAATAAAATATTGAAATTATTGAATAAAATTTTTTTTCAAAAAATTCAAATTTTTTTACAATTTGTCAATTAAATGGATTAAATTGAAATATCAAATAAAATATTGAAATTATTGAATATAATTTTTTTTCATGAAATTTAAATTTTTTTAATATTCACTTTATTCCAATTTATCAATTAAATTAATTAAATTGAAATATCAAATAAAATATTGAAATTATTGAATTTAATTTTTTTTCATAAAATTTAATTTTTTTTTCAATTTGTCAATTTAATGGATTAAATTGAAATATCAAATAAAATATTGAAATTATTGAATATAATTTTTTTTTTAAATATTCAATTTTTTTTCAATTTATCAATTTAACGGATTAAATTGAAAAATCAAATAAAATATTGAAATAATTGAATATAATTTTTTTTCATAAAATTCAATTTATTTTTCAATTTGTCAATTTAATGGATTAAATTGAAATATCAAATAAAATATTGAAATTATTGAATAAAATTTTTTTTCATAAAATTCAAATTTTTTTACAATTTGTCAATTAAATGGATTAAATTGAAATATCAAATAAAATATTGAAATTATTGAATATAATTTTTTTTCATAAAATTCAATTTATTTTTCAATTTGTCAATTTAATGGATTAAATTGAAATATCAAATAAAATATTGAAATTATTGAATAAAATTTTTTTTCATAAAATTCAAATTTTTTTACAATTTGTCAATTAAATGGATTAAATTGAAATATCAAATAAAATATTGAAATTATTGAATATAATTTTTTTTCATGAAATTTAAATTTTTTTAATATTCACTTTTTTCTTCAATTTATCAATATAATGTAATAAATTGAAATATCAAATAAAATATTGAAATTATTGAATTTAATTTTTTTTCATAAATATTAATTTTTTTTTCAATTTACCAATTTAATGAATTAAATTGAAATATCAACTAAAATATTGAAATAATTGAATATAATTGTATATAATTTTTTTTCATAAATTTTAAAATTTCCACTTTTTTTCCAATTAATTAATTTAATGGCTTAAATTGAAATATCAAATAAAATATTGAAATAATTGAATATAATTTTTTTTCATAAATTTTAATTTTTTTTTCAATTTATCAATTTAATGGCCTAAATTGAAATATCAAATAAAATATTGAAATAATTGAATATAATTTTGTTTCATAAAATTCAATTTTTTTCTTCAATTTATCAATTTAATGGATTAAATTGAAATATAAAATAAAATATTGAAATTATTGAATATAATTTTTTTTCATAAAATTCAATTTATTTTTCAATTTACCAATTTAATGAATTAAATTGAAATATCAACTAAAATATTGAAATAATTGTATATAATTTTTTTTCATAAATTTTAAAATTTCCACTTTTTTTCCAATTAATTAATTTAATGGATTAAATTGAAATATCAAATAAAATATTGAAATTATTGATTATAATTATTTTTTTTATAAAATTCAGTTTTTTTTTCGATTTATCAATTTAATGGCTTAAATTGAAATATCAAATAAAATATTGAAATTATTGAATATAATTTTTTTTTTAAATATTCAATTTTTTTTCAATTTATCAATTTAACGGATTAAATTGAAAAATCAAATAAAATATTGAAATAATTGAATATAATTTTTTTTCATAAAATTCAATTTATTTTTCAATTTGTCAATTTAATGGATTAAATTGAAATATCAAATAAAATATTGAAATTATTGAATTTAATTTTTTTTCATAAAATTTAATTTTTTTTTCAATTTATCAATTTAATGGTTTAAATTGAAATATAAAATAAAATATTGAAATTATTGAATATAATTTTTTTTTTAAATATTCAATTTTTTTTCAATTTATCAATTTAATGGCTTAAATTGAAATATCAAATAAAATATTGAAATAATTGAATATAATTTTGTTTCATAAAATTCAATTTATTTTTCAATTTGTCAATTTAATGGATTAAATTGAAATATCAAATAAAATATTGAAATTATTGAATAAAATTTTTTTTCATAAATTTTAAAATTTCCACTTTTTTTCCAATTAATTAATTTAATGGCTTAAATTGAAATATCAAATAAAATATTGAAATAATTGAATATAATTTTTTTTCATAAATTTTAATTTTTTTTTCAATTTATCAATTTAATGGCCTAAATTGAAATATCAAATAAAATATTGAAATTATTGAATATAATTTTTTTTTTAAATATTCAATTTTTTTTCAATTTATCAATTTAACGGATTAAATTGAAAAATCAAATAAAATATTGAAATAATTGAATATAATTTTTTTTCATAAAATTCAATTTATTTTTCAATTTGTCAATTTAATGGATTAAATTGAAATATCAAATAAAATATTGAAATTATTGAATTTAATTTTTTTTCATAAAATTTAATTTTTTTTTCAATTTATCAATTTAATGGTTTAAATTGAAATATAAAATAAAATATTGAAATTATTGAATATAATTTTTTTTTTAAATATTCAATTTTTTTTCAATTTATCAATTTAATGGCTTAAATTGAAATATCAAATAAAATATTGAAATAATTGAATATAATTTTGTTTCATAAAATTCAATTTATTTTTCAATTTGTCAATTTAATGGATTAAATTGAAATATCAAATAAAATATTGAAATTATTGAATAAAATTTTTTTTCATAAAATTCAAATTTTTTTACAATTTGTCAATTAAATGGATTAAATTGAAATATCAAATAAAATATTGAAATTATTGAATTTAATTTTTTTTCATAAAATTTAATTTTTTTTTCAATTTATCAATTTAATGGTTTAAATTGAAATATAAAATAAAATATTGAAATTATTGAATATAATTTTTTTTTTAAATATTCAATTTTTTTTCAATTTATCAATTTAATGGCTTAAATTGAAATATCAAATAAAATATTGAAATAATTGAATATAATTTTGTTTCATAAAATTCAATTTTTTTCTTCAATTTATCAATTTAATGGATTAAATTGAAATATAAAATAAAATATTGAAATTATTGAATATAATTTTTTTTCATAAAATTCAATTTATTTTTCAATTTACCAATTTAATGAATTAAATTGAAATATCAACTAAAATATTGAAATAATTGAATATAATTTTTTTTCATAAAATTTAATTTTTTTTTCAATTTGTCAATTTAATGGATTAAATTGAAATATCAAATAAAATATTGAAATTATTGAATAAAATTTTTTTTCATAAAATTCAAATTTTTTTACAATTTGTCAATTAAATGGATTAAATTGAAATATCAAATAAAATATTGAAATTATTGAATATAATTTTTTTTCATGAAATTAAAATTTTTTTAATATTCACTTTATTCCAATTTATCAATTAAATTAATTAAATTGAAATATCAAATAAAATATTGAAATTATTGAATTTAATTTTTTTTCATAAAATTTAATTTTTTTTTCAATTTGTCAATTTAATGGATTAAATTGAAATATCAAATAAAATATTGAAATTATTGAATAAAATTTTTTTTCATAAAATTCAAATTTTTTTACAATTTGTCAATTAAATGGATTAAATTGAAATATCAAATAAAATATTGAAATTATTGAATATAATTTCTTTTCATAAAATTCAATTTATTTTTCAATTTGTCAATTTAATGGATTAAATTGAAATATCAAATAAAATATTGAAATTATTGAATAAAATTTTTTTTCATAAAATTCAAATTTTTTTACAATTTGTCAATTAAATGGATTAAATTGAAATATCAAATAAAATATTGAAATTATTGAATATAATTTTTTTTCATAAAATTAAATTTATTTTTCAATTTGTCAATTTAATGGATTAAATTGAAATATCAAATAAAATATTGAAATTATTGAATAAAATTTTTTTTCAAAAAATTCAAATTTTTTTACAATTTGTCAATTAAATGGATTAAATTGAAATATCAAATAAAATATTGAAATTATTGAATATAATTTTTTTTCATGAAATTTAAATTTTTTTAATATTCACTTTTTTCTTCAATTTATCAATATAATGTAATAAATTGAAATATCAAATAAAATATTGAAATTATTGAATTTAATTTTTTTTCATAAATATTAATTTTTTTTTCAATTTACCAATTTAATGAATTAAATTGAAATATCAACTAAAATATTGAAATAATTGAATATAATTGTATATAATTTTTTTTCATAAATTTTAAAATTTCCACTTTTTTTCCAATTAATTAATTTAATGGCTTAAATTGAAATATCAAATAAAATATTGAAATAATTGAATATAATTTTTTTTCATAAATTTTAATTTTTTTTTCAATTTATCAATTTAATGGCCTAAATTGAAATATCAAATAAAATATTGAAATAATTGAATATAATTTTGTTTCATAAAATTCAATTTATTTTTCAATTTACCAATTTAATGAATTAAATTGAAATATCAACTAAAATATTGAAATAATTGTATATAATTTTTTTTCATAAATTTTAAAATTTCCACTTTTTTTCCAATTAATTAATTTAATGGATTAAATTGAAATATCAAATAAAATATTGAAATTATTGATTATAATTATTTTTTTTATAAAATTCAGTTTTTTTTTCGATTTATCAATTTAATGGCTTAAATTGAAATATCAAATAAAATATTGAAATTATTGAATAAAATTTTTTTTCATAAATTTTAAAATTTCCACTTTTTTTCCAATTAATTAATTTAATGGCTTAAATTGAAATATCAAATAAAATATTGAAATAATTGAATATAATTTTTTTTCATAAATTTTAATTTTTTTTTCAATTTATCAATTTAATGGCCTAAATTGAAATATCAAATAAAATATTGAAATAATTGAATATAATTTTGTTTCATAAAATTCAATTTTTTTCTTCAATTTATCAATTTAATGGATTAAATTGAAATATAAAATAAAATATTGAAATTATTGAATATAATTTTTTTTCATAAAATTCAATTTATTTTTCAATTTACCAATTTAATGAATTAAATTGAAATATCAACTAAAATATTGAAATAATTGTATATAATTTTTTTTTTAAATATTCAATTTTTTTTCAATTTATCAATTTAACGGATTAAATTGAAAAATCAAATAAAATATTGAAATTATTGAATATAATTTTTTTTTTAAATATTCAATTTTTTTTCAATTTATCAATTTAACGGATTAAATTGAAAAATCAAATAAAATATTGAAATAATTGAATATAATTTTTTTTCATAAAATTCAATTTATTTTTCAATTTGTCAATTTAATGGATTAAATTGAAATATCAAATAAAATATTGAAATTATTGAATTTAATTTTTTTTCATAAAATTTAATTTTTTTTTCAATTTATCAATTTAATGGTTTAAATTGAAATATAAAATAAAATATTGAAATTATTGAATATAATTTTTTTTTTAAATATTCAATTTTTTTTCAATTTATCAATTTAATGGCTTAAATTGAAATATCAAATAAAATATTGAAATAATTGAATATAATTTTGTTTCATAAAATTCAATTTATTTTTCAATTTGTCAATTTAATGGATTAAATTGAAATATAAAATAAAATATTGAAATTATTGAATATAATTTTTTTTCATAAAATTCAATTTATTTTTCAATTTACCAATTTAATGAATTAAATTGAAATATCAACTAAAATATTGAAATAATTGAATATAATTTTTTTTCATAAAATTTAATTTTTTTTTCAATTTGTCAATTTAATGGATTAAATTGAAATATCAAATAAAATATTGAAATTATTGAATAAAATTTTTTTTCATAAAATTCAAATTATTTTTCAATTTACCAATTTAATGAATTAAATTGAAATATCAACTAAAATATTGAAATTATTGAATATAATTTCTTTTCATAAAATTCAATTTATTTTTCAATTTGTCAATTTAATGGATTAAATTGAAATATCAAATAAAATATTGAAATTATTGAATAAAATTTTTTTTCATAAAATTCAAATTTTTTTACAATTTGTCAATTAAATGGATTAAATTGAAATATCAAATAAAATATTGAAATTATTGAATATAATTTTTTTTCATGAAATTTAAATTTTTTTAATATTCACTTTTTTCTTCAATTTATCAATATAATGTAATAAATTGAAATATCAAATAAAATATTGAAATTATTGAATTTAATTTTTTTTCATAAATATTAATTTTTTTTTCAATTTACCAATTTAATGAATTAAATTGAAATATCAACTAAAATATTGAAATAATTGAATATAATTGTATATAATTTTTTTTCATAAATTTTAAAATTTCCACTTTTTTTCCAATTAATTAATTTAATGGCTTAAATTGAAATATCAAATAAAATATTGAAATAATTGAATATAATTTTTTTTCATAAATTTTAATTTTTTTTTCAATTTATCAATTTAATGGCCTAAATTGAAATATCAAATAAAATATTGAAATAATTGAATATAATTTTGTTTCATAAAATTCAATTTTTTTCTTCAATTTATCAATTTAATGGATTAAATTGAAATATAAAATAAAATATTGAAATTATTGAATATAATTTTTTTTCATAAAATTCAATTTATTTTTCAATTTACCAATTTAATGAATTAAATTGAAATATCAACTAAAATATTGAAATAATTGTATATAATTTTTTTTCATAAATTTTAAAATTTCCACTTTTTTTCCAATTAATTAATTTAATGGATTAAATTGAAATATCAAATAAAATATTGAAATTATTGATTATAATTATTTTTTTTATAAAATTCAGTTTTTTTTTCGATTTATCAATTTAATGGCTTAAATTGAAATATCAAATAAAATATTGAAATTATTGAATATAATTTTTTTTTTAAATATTCAATTTTTTTTCAATTTATCAATTTAACGGATTAAATTGAAAAATCAAATAAAATATTGAAATAATTGAATATAATTTTTTTTCATAAAATTCAATTTATTTTTCAATTTGTCAATTTAATGGATTAAATTGAAATATCAAATAAAATATTGAAATTATTGAATTTAATTTTTTTTCATAAAATTTAATTTTTTTTTCAATTTATCAATTTAATGGTTTAAATTGAAATATAAAATAAAATATTGAAATTATTGAATATAATTTTTTTTTTAAATATTCAATTTTTTTTCAATTTATCAATTTAATGGCTTAAATTGAAATATCAAATAAAATATTGAAATTATTGAATTTAATTTTTTTTCATAAAATTTAATTTTTTTTTCAATTTGTCAATTTAATGGATTAAATTGAAATATCAAATAAAATATTGAAATTATTGAATAAAATTTTTTTTCATAAAATTCAAATTTTTTTACAATTTGTCAATTAAATGGATTAAATTGAAATATCAAATAAAATATTGAAATTATTGAATATAATTTCTTTTCATAAAATTCAATTTATTTTTCAATTTGTCAATTTAATGGATTAAATTGAAATATCAAATAAAATATTGAAATTATTGAATAAAATTTTTTTTCATAAAATTCAAATTTTTTTACAATTTGTCAATTAAATGGATTAAATTGAAATATCAAATAAAATATTGAAATTATTGAATATAATTTTTTTTCATAAAATTCAATTTATTTTTCAATTTGTCAATTTAATGGATTAAATTGAAATATCAAATAAAATATTGAAATTATTGAATAAAATTTTTTTTCATAAAATTCAAATTTTTTTACAATTTGTCAATTAAATGGATTAAATTGAAATATCAAATAAAATATTGAAATTATTGAATATAATTTTTTTTCATGAAATTTAAATTTTTTTAATATTCACTTTTTTCTTCAATTTATCAATATAATGTAATAAATTGAAATATCAAATAAAATATTGAAATTATTGAATTTAATTTTTTTTCATAAATATTAATTTTTTTTTCAATTTACCAATTTAATGAATTAAATTGAAATATCAACTAAAATATTGAAATAATTGAATATAATTGTATATAATTTTTTTTCATAAATTTTAAAATTTCCACTTTTTTTCCAATTAATTAATTTAATGGCTTAAATTGAAATATCAAATAAAATATTGAAATAATTGAATATAATTTTTTTTCATAAATTTTAATTTTTTTTTCAATTTATCAATTTAATGGCCTAAATTGAAATATCAAATAAAATATTGAAATAATTGAATATAATTTTGTTTCATAAAATTCAATTTTTTTCTTCAATTTATCAATTTAATGGATTAAATTGAAATATAAAATAAAATATTGAAATTATTGAATATAATTTTTTTTCATAAAATTCAATTTATTTTTCAATTTACCAATTTAATGAATTAAATTGAAATATCAACTAAAATATTGAAATAATTGTATATAATTTTTTTTCATAAATTTTAAAATTTCCACTTTTTTTCCAATTAATTAATTTAATGGATTAAATTGAAATATCAAATAAAATATTGAAATTATTGATTATAATTATTTTTTTTATAAAATTCAGTTTTTTTTTCGATTTATCAATTTAATGGCTTAAATTGAAATATCAAATAAAATATTGAAATTATTGAATATAATTTTTTTTTTAAATATTCAATTTTTTTTCAATTTATCAATTTAACGGATTAAATTGAAAAATCAAATAAAATATTGAAATAATTGAATATAATTTTTTTTCATAAAATTCAATTTATTTTTCAATTTGTCAATTTAATGGATTAAATTGAAATATCAAATAAAATATTGAAATTATTGAATTTAATTTTTTTTCATAAAATTTAATTTTTTTTTCAATTTATCAATTTAATGGTTTAAATTGAAATATAAAATAAAATATTGAAATTATTGAATATAATTTTTTTTTTAAATATTCAATTTTTTTTCAATTTATCAATTTAATGGCTTAAATTGAAATATCAAATAAAATATTGAAATAATTGAATATAATTTTGTTTCATAAAATTCAATTTATTTTTCAATTTGTCAATTTAATGGATTAAATTGAAATATCAAATAAAATATTGAAATTATTGAATAAAATTTTTTTTCATAAATTTTAAAATTTCCACTTTTTTTCCAATTAATTAATTTAATGGCTTAAATTGAAATATCAAATAAAATATTGAAATAATTGAATATAATTTTTTTTCATAAATTTTAATTTTTTTTTCAATTTATCAATTTAATGGCCTAAATTGAAATATCAAATAAAATATTGAAATAATTGAATATAATTTTGTTTCATAAAATTCAATTTTTTTCTTCAATTTATCAATTTAATGGATTAAATTGAAATATAAAATAAAATATTGAAATTATTGAATATAATTTTTTTTCATAAAATTCAATTTATTTTTCAATTTACCAATTTAATGAATTAAATTGAAATATCAACTAAAATATTGAAATAATTGTATATAATTTTTTTTCATAAATTTTAAAATTTCCACTTTTTTTCCAATTAATTAATTTAATGGATTAAATTGAAATATCAAATAAAATATTGAAATTATTGATTATAATTATTTTTTTTATAAAATTCAGTTTTTTTTTCGATTTATCAATTTAATGGCTTAAATTGAAATATCAAATAAAATATTGAAATAATTGAATATAATTTTGTTTCATAAAATTCAATTTATTTTTCAATTTGTCAATTTAATGGATTAAATTGAAATATCAAATAAAATATTGAAATTATTGAATAAAATTTTTTTTCATAAAATTCAAATTTTTTTACAATTTGTCAATTAAATGGATTAAATTGAAATATCAAATAAAATATTGAAATTATTGAATTTAATTTTTTTTCATAAAATTTAATTTTTTTTTCAATTTATCAATTTAATGGTTTAAATTGAAATATAAAATAAAATATTGAAATTATTGAATATAATTTTTTTTTTAAATATTCAATTTTTTTTCAATTTATCAATTTAATGGCTTAAATTGAAATATCAAATAAAATATTGAAATAATTGAATATAATTTTGTTTCATAAAATTCAATTTTTTTCTTCAATTTATCAATTTAATGGATTAAATTGAAATATAAAATAAAATATTGAAATTATTGAATATAATTTTTTTTCATAAAATTCAATTTATTTTTCAATTTACCAATTTAATGAATTAAATTGAAATATCAACTAAAATATTGAAATAATTGAATATAATTTTTTTTCATAAAATTTAATTTTTTTTTCAATTTGTCAATTTAATGGATTAAATTGAAATATCAAATAAAATATTGAAATTATTGAATAAAATTTTTTTTCATAAAATTCAAATTTTTTTACAATTTGTCAATTAAATGGATTAAATTGAAATATCAAATAAAATATTGAAATTATTGAATATAATTTCTTTTCATAAAATTCAATTTATTTTTCAATTTGTCAATTTAATGGATTAAATTGAAATATCAAATAAAATATTGAAATTATTGAATAAAATTTTTTTTCATAAAATTCAAATTTTTTTACAATTTGTCAATTAAATGGATTAAATTGAAATATCAAATAAAATATTGAAATTATTGAATATAATTTTTTTTCATGAAATTTAAATTTTTTTAATATTCACTTTATTCCAATTTATCAATTAAATTAATTAAATTGAAATATCAAATAAAATATTGAAATTATTGAATTTAATTATTTTTCATAAAATTTAATTTTTATTTCAATTTATTAATTTAATGGATTAAATTGAAATATAAAATAAAATATTGAAATTATTGAATATAATTTTTTTTTTAAATATTCAATTTTTTTTCAATTTATCAATTTAACGGATTAAATTGAAAAATCAAATAAAATATTGAAATAATTGAATATAATTTTTTTTCATAAAATTCAATTTATTTTTCAATTTGTCAATTTAATGGATTAAATTGAAATATCAAATAAAATATTGAAATTATTGAATAAAATTTTTTTTCATAAAATTCAAATTTTTTTACAATTTGTCAATTAAATGGATTAAATTGAAATATCAAATAAAATATTGAAATTATTGAATTTAATTTTTTTTCATAAAATTTAATTTTTTTTTCAATTTATCAATTTAATGGATTAAATTGAAATATAAAATAAAATATTGAAATTATTGAATATAATTTTTTTTTTAAATATTCAATTTTTTTTCGATTTATCAATTTAATGGATTAAATTGAAATAACAAATAAAATATTGAAATTATTGAATTTAATTTTTTTTCATAAATTTTAATTTTTTTTTCAATTTACCAATTTAATGAATTAAATTGAAAAATCAAATAAAATATTGAAATAATTGAATATAATTTTTTTTCATAAAATTCAATTTATTTTTCAATTTGTCAATTTAATGGATTATATTGAAATATCAAATAAAATATTGAAATTATTGAATAAAATTTTTTTTCATAAAATTCAAATTTTTTTACAATTTGTCAATTAAATGGATTAAATTGAAATATCAAATAAAATATTGAAATTATTGAATATAATTTTTTTTCATGAAATATAAATTTTTTTAATATTCACTTTATTCCAATTTATCAATTAAATTAATTTAATTGAAATATCAAATAAAATATTGAAATTATTGAATTTAATTTTTTTTCATAAAATTTAATTTTTTTTTCAATTTGTCAATTTAATGGATTAAATTGAAATATCAAATAAAATATTGAAATTATTGAATAAAATTTTTTTTCATAAAATTCAAATTTTTTTACAATTTGTCAATTAAATGGATTAAATTGAAATATCAAATAAAATATTGAAATTATTGAATATAATTTTTTTTCATGAAATATAAATTTTTTTAATATTCACTTTATTCCAATTTATCAATTAAATTAATTTAATTGAAATATCAAATAAAATATTGAAATTATTGAATTTAATTTTTTTTCATAAAATTTAATTTTTTTTTCAATTTGTCAATTTAATGGATTAAATTGAAATATCAAATAAAATATTGAAATTATTGAATAAAATTTTTTTTCATAAAATTCAAATTTTTTTACAATTTGTCAATTAAATGGATTAAATTGAAATATCAAATAAAATATTGAAATTATTGAATATAATTTCTTTTCATAAAATTCAATTTATTTTTCAATTTGTCAATTAAATGGATTAAATTGAAATATAAAATAAAATATTGAAATTATTGAATATAATTTTTTTTCATAAAATTCAATTTATTTTTCAATTTGTCAATTTAATGGATTAAATTGAAATATCAAATAAAATATTGAAATTATTGAATAAAATTTTTTTTCATAAAATTCAAATTTTTTTACAATTTATCAATTAAATTAATTAAATTGAAATATCAAATAAAATATTGAAATTATTGAATTTAATTTTTTTTCATAAAATTTAATTTTTTTTTCAATTTATCAATTTAATGGATTAAATTGAAATATAAAATAAAATATTGAAATTATTGAATATAATTTTTTTTTTAAATATTCAATTTTTTTTCAATTTATCAATTTAACGGATTAAATTGAAAAATCAAATAAAATATTGAAATAATTGAATATAATTTTTTTCATAAAATTCAATTTATTTTTCAATTTGTCAATTTAATGGATTAAATTGAAATATCAAATAAAATATTGAAATTATTGAATAAAATTTTTTTTCATAAAATTCAAATTTTTTTACAATTTGTCAATTAAATGGATTAAATTGAAATATCAAATAAAATATTGAAATTATTGAATTTAATTTTTTTTCATAAAATTTAATTTTTTTTTCAATTTATCAATTTAATGGTTTAAATTGAAATATAAAATAAAATATTGAAATTATTGAATATAATTTTTTTTTTAAATATTCAATTTTTTTTCAATTTATCAATTTAATGGCTTAAATTGAAATATCAAATAAAATATTGAAATAATTGAATATAATTTTGTTTCATAAAATTCAATTTTTTTCTTCAATTTATCAATTTAATGGATTAAATTGAAATATAAAATAAAATATTGAAATTATTGAATATAATTTTTTTTCATAAAATTCAATTTATTTTTCAATTTACCAATTTAATGAATTAAATTGAAATATCAAATAAAATATTGAAATTATTGAATTTCATTTTTTTTCATGAAATTTAATTTTTTTTTCAATTTATCAATTTAATGGATTAAATTGAAATATAAAATAAAATATTGAAATTATTGAATATAATTTTTTTTTTAAATATTCAATTTTTTTTCAATTTATCAATTTAACGGATTAAATTGAAAAATCAAATAAAATATTGAAATAATTGAATATAATTTTTTTCATAAAATTCGATTTATTTTTCAATTTGTCAATTTAATGGATTAAATTGAAATATCAAATAAAATATTGAAATTATTGAATAAAATTTTTTTTCATAAAATTCAAATTTTTTTACAATTTGTCAATTAAATGGATTAAATTGAAATATCAAATAAAATATTGAAATTATTGAATTTAATTTTTTTTCATAAAATTTAATTTTTTTTTCAATTTATCAATTTAATGGTTTAAATTGAAATATAAAATAAAATATTGAAATTATTGAATATAATTTTTTTTTTAAATATTCAATTTTTTTTCAATTTATCAATTTAATGGCTTAAATTGAAATATCAAATAAAATATTGAAATAATTGAATATAATTTTGTTTCATAAAATTCAATTTTTTTCTTCAATTTATCAATTTAATGGATTAAATTGAAATATAAAATAAAATATTGAAATTATTGAATATAATTTTTTTTCATAAAATTCAATTTATTTTTCAATTTACCAATTTAATGAATTAAATTGAAATATCAACTAAAATATTGAAATAATTGTATATAATTTTTTTTCATAAATTTTAAAATTTCCACTTTTTTTCCAATTAATTAATTTAATGGATTAAATTGAAATATCAAATAAAATATTGAAATTATTGATTATAATTTTTTTTTTTATAAAATTCAGTTTTTTTTTCGATTTATCAATTTAATGGCTTAAATTGAAATATCAAATAAAATATTGAAATTATTGAATATAATTTTTTTTTTAAATATTCAATTTTTTTTCAATTTATCAATTTAACGGATTAAATTGAAAAATCAAATAAAATATTCAAATAATTGAATATAATTTTTTTTCATAAAATTCAATTTATTTTTCAATTTGTCAATTTAATGGATTAAATTGAAATATCAAATAAAATATTGAAATTATTGAATAAAATTTTTTTTCATAAAATTCAAATTTTTTTACAATTTGTCAATTAAATGGATTAAATTGAAATATCAAATAAAATATTGAAATTATTGAATATAATTTTTTTTCATGAAATTTAAATTTTTTTAATATTCACTTTATTCCAATTTATCAATTAAATTAATTAAATTGAAATATCAAATAAAATATTGAAATTATTGAATTTAATTTTTTTTCATAAAATTTAATTTTTTTTTCAATTTGTCAATTTAATGGATTAAATTGAAATATCAAATAAAATATTGAAATTATTGAATATAATTTCTTTTCATAAAATTCAATTTATTTTTCAATTTGTCAATTTAATGGATTAAATTGAAATATCAAATAAAATATTGAAATTATTGAATAAAATTTTTTTTCATAAAATTCAAATTTTTTTACAATTTGTCAATTAAATGGATTAAATTGAAATATCAAATAAAATATTGAAATTATTGAATATAATTTTTTTTCATGAAATTTAATTTTTTTTTAATATTCACTTTTTTTCCAATTTATCAATTAAATTAATTAAATTGAAATATCAAATAAAATATTGAAATTATTGAATTTAATTTTTTTTCATAAAATTTAATTTTTTTTTCAATTTATCAATTTAATGGATTAAATTGAAATATAAAATAAAATATTGAAATTATTGAATATAATTTTTTTTTTAAATATTCAATTTTTTTTCAATTTATCAATTTAACGGATTAAATTGAAAAATCAAATAAAATATTGAAATAATTGAATATAATTTTTTTTCATAAAATTCAATTTATTTTTCAATTTGTCAATTTAATGGATTAAATTGAAATATCAAATAAAATATTGAAATTATTGAATAAAATTTTTTTTCATAAAATTCAAATTTTTTTACAATTTGTCAATTAAATGGATTAAATTGAAATATCAAATAAAATATTGAAATTATTGAATATAATTTTTTTTCATAAAATTCAATTTATTTTTCAATTTGTCAATTTAATGGATTAAATTGAAATATCAAATAAAATATTGAAATTATTGAATAAAATTTTTTTTCATAAAATTCAAATTTTTTTACAATTTGTCAATTAAATGGATTAAATTGAAATATCAAATAAAATATTGAAATTATTGAATATAATTTTTTTTCATGAAATTTAAATTTTTTTAATATTCACTTTTTTCTTCAATTTATCAATATAATGTAATAAATTGAAATATCAAATAAAATATTGAAATTATTGAATTTAATTTTTTTTCATAAATTTTAATTTTTTTTTCAATTTACCAATTTAATGAATTAAATTGAAATATCAACTAAAATATTGAAATAATTGAATATAATTGTATATAATTTTTTTTCATAAATTTTAAAATTTCCACTTTTTTTCCAATTAATTAATTTAATGGCTTAAATTGAAATATCAAATAAAATATTGAAATAATTGAATATAATTTTTTTTCATAAAATTCAATTTTTTTTCAAATTATCAATTTAATGGATTAAATTGAAATAACAAATAAAATATTGAAATTATTAAATATAATTTTGTTTCATAAAATTCAATTTTTTTCTTCAATTTATCAATTTAATGGATTAAATTGAAATATAAAATAAAATATTGAAATTATTGAATATAATTTTTTTTCATAAAATTCAATTTATTTTTCAATTTGTCAATTTAATGGATTAAATTGAAATATCAAATAAAATATTGAAATTATTGAATAAAATTTTTTTTCATAAAATTCAAATTTTTTTACAATTTGTCAATTAAATGGATTAAATTGAAATATCAAATAAAATATTGAAATTATTGAATATAATTTTTTTTCATGAAATTTAAATTTTTTTAATATTCACTTTATTCCAATTTATCAATTAAATTAATTAAATTGAAATATCAAATAAAATATTGAAATTATTGAATTTAATTTTTTTTCATAAAATTTAATTTTTTTTTCAATTTGTCAATTTAATGGATTAAATTGAAATATCAAATAAAATATTGAAATTATTGAATATAATTTCTTTTCATAAAATTCAATTTATTTTTCAATTTGTCAATTTAATGGATTAAATTGAAATATCAAATAAAATATTGAAATTATTGAATAAAATTTTTTTTCATAAAATTCAAATTTTTTTACAATTTGTCAATTAAATGGATTAAATTGAAATATCAAATAAAATATTGAAATTATTGAATATAATTTTTTTTCATGAAATTTAATTTTTTTTTAATATTCACTTTTTTTCCAATTTATCAATTAAATTAATTAAATTGAAATATCAAATAAAATATTGAAATTATTGAATTTAATTTTTTTTCATAAAATTTAATTTTTTTTTCAATTTATCAATTTAATGGATTAAATTGAAATATAAAATAAAATATTGAAATTATTGAATATAATTTTTTTTTTAAATATTCAATTTTTTTTCAATTTATCAATTTAACGGATTAAATTGAAAAATCAAATAAAATATTGAAATAATTGAATATAATTTTTTTTCATAAAATTCAATTTATTTTTCAATTTGTCAATTTAATGGATTAAATTGAAATATCAAATAAAATATTGAAATTATTGAATAAAATTTTTTTTCATAAAATTCAAATTTTTTTACAATTTGTCAATTAAATGGATTAAATTGAAATATCAAATAAAATATTGAAATTATTGAATATAATTTTTTTTCATAAAATTCAATTTATTTTTCAATTTGTCAATTTAATGGATTAAATTGAAATATCAAATAAAATATTGAAATTATTGAATAAAATTTTTTTTCATAAAATTCAAATTTTTTTACAATTTGTCAATTAAATGGATTAAATTGAAATATCAAATAAAATATTGAAATTATTGAATATAATTTTTTTTCATGAAATTTAAATTTTTTTAATATTCACTTTTTTCTTCAATTTATCAATATAATGTAATAAATTGAAATATCAAATAAAATATTGAAATTATTGAATTTAATTTTTTTTCATAAATTTTAATTTTTTTTTCAATTTACCAATTTAATGAATTAAATTGAAATATCAACTAAAATATTGAAATAATTGAATATAATTGTATATAATTTTTTTTCATAAATTTTAAAATTTCCACTTTTTTTCCAATTAATTAATTTAATGGCTTAAATTGAAATATCAAATAAAATATTGAAATAATTGAATATAATTTTTTTTCATAAAATTCAATTTTTTTTCAAATTATCAATTTAATGGATTAAATTGAAATAACAAATAAAATATTGAAATTATTAAATATAATTTTGTTTCATAAAATTCAATTTTTTTCTTCAATTTATCAATTTAATGGATTAAATTGAAATATAAAATAAAATATTGAAATTATTGAATATAATTTTTTTTCATAAAATTCAATTTATTTTTCAATTTGTCAATTAAATGGATTAAATTGAAATATCATATAAAATATTGAAATTATTGAATTTAATTTTTTTTCATAAAATTTAATTTTTTTTTCAATTTATCAATTTAATGGATTAAATTGAAATATAAAATAAAATATTGAAATTATTGAATATAATTTTTTTTCATAAAATTCAATTTTTTTTCAATTTATCAATTTAATGGATTAAATTGAAATAACAAATAAAATATTGAAATTATTAAATATAATTTTGTTTCATAAAATTCAATTTTTTTCTTCAATTTATCAATTTAATGGATTAAATTGAAATATAAAATAAAATATTGAAATTATTGAATAAAATTTTTTTTCATAAAATTCAATTTATTTTTCAATTTGTCAATTTAATGGATTAAATTGAAATATCAAATAAAATATTGAAATTATTGAATAAAATTTTTTTTCATAAAATTCAAATTTTTTTACAATTTGTCAATTAAATGGATTAAATTGAAATATCAAATAAAATATTGAAATTATTGAATTTAATTTTTTTTCATAAAATTTAATTTTTTTTCAATTTATCAATTTAATGGCTTAAATTGAAGTATCAAATAAAATATTGAAATAATTGAATATAATTTTTTTTCATAAAATTCAATTTATTTTTCAATTTGTCAATTTAATGGATTAAATTGAAATATCAAATAAAATATTGAAATTATTGAATAAAATTTTTTTTCATAAAATTCAAATTTTTTTACAATTTGTCAATTAAATGGATTAAATTGAAATATCAAATAAAATATTGAAATTATTGAATATAATTTTTTTTCATAAAATTCAATTTATTTTTCAATTTGTCAATTTAATGGATTAAATTGAAATATCAAATAAAATATTGAAATTATTGAATAAAATTTTTTTTCATAAAATTCAAATTTTTTTACAATTTGTCAATTAAATGGATTAAATTGAAATATCAAATAAAATATTGAAATTATTGAATATAATTTTTTTTCATGAAATTTAAATTTTTTTAATATTCACTTTTTTCTTCAATTTATCAATATAATGTAATAAATTGAAATATCAAATAAAATATTGAAATTATTGAATTTAATTTTTTTTCATAAATTTTAATTTTTTTTTCAATTTACCAATTTAATGAATTAAATTGAAATATCAACTAAAATATTGAAATAATTGAATATAATTGTATATAATTTTTTTTCATAAATTTTAAAATTTCCACTTTTTTTCCAATTAATTAATTTAATGGCTTAAATTGAAATATCAAATAAAATATTGAAATAATTGAATATAATTTTTTTTCATAAAATTCAATTTTTTTTCAAATTATCAATTTAATGGATTAAATTGAAATAACAAATAAAATATTGAAATTATTAAATATAATTTTGTTTCATAAAATTCAATTTTTTTCTTCAATTTATCAATTTAATGGATTAAATTGAAATATAAAATAAAATATTGAAATTATTGAATATAATTTTTTTTCATAAAATTCAATTTATTTTTCAATTTGTCAATTAAATGGATTAAATTGAAATATCATATAAAATATTGAAATTATTGAATTTAATTTTTTTTCATAAAATTTAATTTTTTTTTCAATTTATCAATTTAATGGATTAAATTGAAATATAAAATAAAATATTGAAATTATTGAATATAATTTTTTTTCATAAAATTCAATTTTTTTTCAATTTATCAATTTAATGGATTAAATTGAAATAACAAATAAAATATTGAAATTATTAAATATAATTTTGTTTCATAAAATTCAATTTTTTTCTTCAATTTATCAATTTAATGGATTAAATTGAAATATAAAATAAAATATTGAAATTATTGAATAAAATTTTTTTTCATAAAATTCAATTTATTTTTCAATTTGTCAATTTAATGGATTAAATTGAAATATCAAATAAAATATTGAAATTATTGAATAAAATTTTTTTTCATAAAATTCAAATTTTTTTACAATTTGTCAATTAAATGGATTAAATTGAAATATCAAATAAAATATTGAAATTATTGAATTTAATTTTTTTTCATAAAATTTAATTTTTTTTTCAATTTATCAATTTAATGGATTAAATTGAAATATAAAATAAAATATTGAAATTATTGAATATAATTTTTTTTTTAAATTTTCAATTTTTTTTCAATTTATCAATTTAATGGCTTAAATTGAAGTATCAAATAAAATATTGAAATAATTGAATATAATTTTTTTTCATAAAATTCAATTTTTTTTCAATTTATCAATTTAATGGATTAAATTGAAATAACAAATAAAATATTGAAATTATTGAATTTAATTTTTTTTCATAAATTTTAATTTTTTTTTCAATTTACCAATTTAATGAATTAAATTGAAATATCAACTAAAATATTGAAATTATTGAATTTAATTTTTTTTCATAAAATTTAATTTTTTTTTCAATTTATCAATTTAATGGATTAAATTGAAATATAAAATAAAATATTGAAATTATTGAATATAATTTTTTTTTTAAATATTCAATTTTTTTTCAATTTATCAATTTAACGGATTAAATTGAAAAATCAAATAAAATATTGAAATAATTGAATATAATTTTTTTTCATAAAATTCAATTTATTTTTCAATTTGTCAATTTAATGGATTAAATTGAAATATCAAATAAAATATTGAAATTATTGAATAAAATTTTTTTTCATAAAATTCAAATTTTTTTACAATTTGTCAATTAAATGGATTAAATTGAAATATCAAATAAAATATTGAAATTATTGAATATAATTTCTTTTCATAAAATTCAATTTATTTTTCAATTTGTCAATTTAATGGATTAAATTGAAATATCAAATAAAATATTGAAATTATTGAATAAAATTTTTTTTCATAAAATTCAAATTTTTTTACAATTTGTCAATTAAATGGATTAAATTGAAATATCAAATAAAATATTGAAATTATTGAATATAATTTTTTTTCATGAAATTTAAATTTTTTTAATATTCACTTTATTCCAATTTATCAATTAAATTAATTAAATTGAAATATCAAATAAAATATTGAAATTATTGAATTTAATTTTTTTTCATAAAATTCAATTTATTTTTCAATTTGTTAATTTAATGGATTAAATTGAAATATCAAATAAAATATTGAAATTATTGAATAAAATTTTTTTTCATAAAATTCAAATTTTTTTACAATTTGTCAATTAAATGGATTAAATTGAAATATCAAATAAAATATTGAAATTATTGAATATAATTTTTTTTCATGAAATTTAAATTTTTTTAATATTCACTTTTTTCTTCAATTTATCAATATAATGTAATAAATTGAAATATCAAATAAAATATTGAAATTATTGAATTTAATTTTTTTTCATAAATTTTAATTTTTTTTTCAATTTACCAATTTAATGAATTAAATTGAAATATCAACTAAAATATTGAAATAATTGAATATAATTGTATATAATTTTTTTTCATAAATTTTAAAATTTCCACTTTTTTTCCAATTAATTAATTTAATGGCTTAAATTGAAATATCAAATAAAATATTGAAATAATTGAATATAATTTTTTTTCATAAAATTCAATTTTTTTTCAATTTATCAATTTAATGGATTAAATTGAAATAACAAATAAAATATTGAAATTATTAAATATAATTTTGTTTCATAAAATTCAATTTTTTTCTTCAATTTATCAATTTAATGGATTAAATTGAAATATAAAATAAAATATTGAAATTATTGAATATAATTTTTTTTCATAAAATTCAATTTATTTTTCAATTTGTCAATTTAATGGAATAAATTGAAATATCAAATAAAATATTGAAATTATTGAATAAAATTTTTTTTCATAAAATTCAATTTTTTTCTTCAATTTATCAATTTAATGGATTAAATTGAAATATCAAATAAATATAAATTTTTTTCATGAAATTTAATTTTTTTTTAATATTCACTTTATTCCAATTTATCAATTAAATTAATTAAATTGAAATATCAAATAAAATATTGAAATTATTGAATTTAATTTTTTTTCATAAAATTTAATTTTTTTTTCAATTTATCAATTTAATGGATTAAATTTAAATATAAAATAAAATATTGAAATTATTGAATATAATTTTTTTTTTAAATATTCAATTTATTTTTCAATTTGTCAATTTAATGGATTAAATTGAAATATCAAATAAAATATTGAAATTATTGAATAAAATTTTTTTTCATAAAATTCAAATTTTTTTACAATTTGTCAATTAAATGGATTAAATTGAAATATCAAATAAAATATTGAAATTATTGAATTTAATTTTTTTTCATAAAATTTAATTTTTTTTTCAATTTATCAATTTAATGGATTAAATTGAAATATAAAATAAAATATTGAAATTATTGAATATAATTTTTTTTCATAAAATTCAAATTTTTTTACAATTTGTCAATTAAATGGATTAAATTGAAATATCAAATAAAATATTGAAATTATTGAATATAATTTCTTTTCATAAAATTCAATTTATTTTTCAATTTGTCAATTTAATGGATTAAATTGAAATATCAAATAAAATATTGAAATTATTGAATAAAATTTTTTTTCATAAAATTCAAATTTTTTTACAATTTGTCAATTAAATGGATTAAATTGAAATATCAAATAAAATATTGAAATTATTGAATATAATTTTTTTTCATGAAATTTAAATTTTTTTAATATTCACTTTATTCCAATTTATCAATTAAATTAATTAAATTGAAATATCAAATAAAATATTGAAATTATTGAATTTAATTTTTTTTCATAAAATTCAATTTATTTTTCAATTTGTTAATTTAATGGATTAAATTGAAATATCAAATAAAATATTGAAATTATTGAATAAAATTTTTTTTCATAAAATTCAAATTTTTTTACAATTTGTCAATTAAATGGATTAAATTGAAATATCAAATAAAATATTGAAATTATTGAATATAATTTTTTTTCATGAAATTTAAATTTTTTTAATATTCACTTTTTTCTTCAATTTATCAATATAATGTAATAAATTGAAATATCAAATAAAATATTGAAATTATTGAATTTAATTTTTTTTCATAAATTTTAATTTTTTTTTCAATTTACCAATTTAATGAATTAAATTGAAATATCAACTAAAATATTGAAATAATTGAATATAATTGTATATAATTTTTTTTCATAAATTTTAAAATTTCCACTTTTTTTCCAATTAATTAATTTAATGGCTTAAATTGAAATATCAAATAAAATATTGAAATAATTGAATATAATTTTTTTTCATAAAATTCAATTTTTTTTCAATTTATCAATTTAATGGATTAAATTGAAATAACAAATAAAATATTGAAATTATTAAATATAATTTTGTTTCATAAAATTCAATTTTTTTCTTCAATTTATCAATTTAATGGATTAAATTGAAATATAAAATAAAATATTGAAATTATTGAATATAATTTTTTTTCATAAAATTCAATTTATTTTTCAATTTGTCAATTTAATGGAATAAATTGAAATATCAAATAAAATATTGAAATTATTGAATAAAATTTTTTTTCATAAAATTCAATTTTTTTCTTCAATTTATCAATTTAATGGATTAAATTGAAATATCAAATAAATATAAATTTTTTTCATGAAATTTAATTTTTTTTTAATATTCACTTTATTCCAATTTATCAATTAAATTAATTAAATTGAAATATCAAATAAAATATTGAAATTATTGAATTTAATTTTTTTTCATAAAATTTAATTTTTTTTTCAATTTATCAATTTAATGGATTAAATTTAAATATAAAATAAAATATTGAAATTATTGAATATAATTTTTTTTTTAAATATTCAATTTATTTTTCAATTTGTCAATTTAATGGATTAAATTGAAATATCAAATAAAATATTGAAATTATTGAATAAAATTTTTTTTCATAAAATTCAAATTTTTTTACAATTTGTCAATTAAATGGATTAAATTGAAATATCAAATAAAATATTGAAATTATTGAATTTAATTTTTTTTCATAAAATTTAATTTTTTTTTCAATTTATCAATTTAATGGATTAAATTGAAATATAAAATAAAATATTGAAATTATTGAATATAATTTTTTTTTTAAATATTCAATTTTTTTTCAATTTATCAATTTAATGGCTTAAATTGAAATATCAAATAAAATATTGAAATAATTGAATATAATTTTTTTTCATAAAATTCAATTTTTTTTCGATTTATCAATTTAATGGATTAAATTGAAATAACAAATAAAATATTGAAATTATTGAATTTAATTTTTTTTCATAAATTTTAATTTTTTTTTCAATTTACCAATTTAATGAATTAAATTGAAATATCAACTAAAATATTGAAATTATTGAATTTAATTTTTTTTCATAAAATTTAATTTTTTTTTCAATTTATCAATTTAATGGATTAAATTGAAATATAAAATAAAATATTGAAATTATTGAATATAATTTTTTTTTTAAATATTCAATTTTTTTTCAATTTATCAATTTAACGGATTAAATTGAAAAATCAAATAAAATATTGAAATAATTGAATATAATTTTTTTTCATAAAATTCAATTTATTTTTCAATTTGTCAATTTAATGGATTAAATTGAAATATCAAATAAAATATTGAAATTATTGAATAAAATTTTTTTTCATAAAATTCAAATTTTTTTACAATTTGTCAATTAAATGGATTAAATTGAAATATCAAATAAAATATTGAAATTATTGAATATAATTTTTTTTCATGAAATTTAAATTTTTTTAATATTCACTTTATTCCAATTTATCAATTAAATTAATTAAATTGAAATATCAAATAAAATATTGAAATTATTGAATTTAATTTTTTTTTCAATTTGTCAATTTAATGGATTAAATTGAAATATCAAATAAAATATTGAAATTATTGAATAAAATTTTTTTTCATAAAATTCAAATTTTTTTACAATTTGTCAATTAAATGGATTAAATTGAAATATCAAATAAAATATTGAAATTATTGAATATAATTTCTTTTCATAAAATTCAATTTATTTTTCAATTTGTCAATTTAATGGATTAAATTGAAATATCAAATAAAATATTGAAATTATTGAATAAAATTTTTTTTCATAAAATTCAAATTTTTTTACAATTTGTCAATTAAATGGATTAAATTGAAATATCAAATAAAATATTGAAATTATTGAATATAATTTTTTTTCATGAAATTTAAATTTTTTTAATATTCACTTTATTCCAATTTATCAATTAAATTAATTAAATTGAAATATCAAATAAAATATTGAAATTATTGAATTTAATTTTTTTTCATAAATTTTAATTTTTTTTTCAATTTACCAATTTAATGAATTAAATTGAAATATCAACTAAAATATTGAAATTATTGAATTTAATTTTTTTTCATAAAATTTAATTTTTTTTTCAATTTATCAATTTAATGGATTAAATTGAAATATAAAATAAAATATTGAAATTATTGAATATAATTTTTTTTTTAAATATTCAATTTTTTTTCAATTTATCAATTTAACGGATTAAATTGAAAAATCAAATAAAATATTGAAATAATTGAATATAATTTTTTTTCATAAAATTCAATTTATTTTTCAATTTGTCAATTTAATGGATTAAATTGAAATATCAAATAAAATATTGAAATTATTGAATAAAATTTTTTTTCATAAAATTCAAATTTTTTTACAATTTGTCAATTAAATGGATTAAATTGAAATATCAAATAAAATATTGAAATTATTGAATATAATTTCTTTTCATAAAATTCAATTTATTTTTCAATTTGTCAATTTAATGGATTAAATTGAAATATCAAATAAAATATTGAAATTATTGAATAAAATTTTTTTTCATAAAATTCAAATTTTTTTACAATTTGTCAATTAAATGGATTAAATTGAAATATCAAATAAAATATTGAAATTATTGAATATAATTTTTTTTCATGAAATTTAAATTTTTTTAATATTCACTTTATTCCAATTTATCAATTAAATTAATTAAATTGAAATATCAAATAAAATATTGAAATTATTGAATTTAATTTTTTTTCATAAAATTCAATTTATTTTTCAATTTGTTAATTTAATGGATTAAATTGAAATATCAAATAAAATATTGAAATTATTGAATAAAATTTTTTTTCATAAAATTCAAATTTTTTTACAATTTGTCAATTAAATGGATTAAATTGAAATATCAAATAAAATATTGAAATTATTGAATATAATTTTTTTTCATGAAATTTAAATTTTTTTAATATTCACTTTTTTCTTCAATTTATCAATATAATGTAATAAATTGAAATATCAAATAAAATATTGAAATTATTGAATTTAATTTTTTTTCATAAATTTTAATTTTTTTTTCAATTTACCAATTTAATGAATTAAATTGAAATATCAACTAAAATATTGAAATAATTGAATATAATTGTATATAATTTTTTTTCATAAATTTTAAAATTTCCACTTTTTTTCCAATTAATTAATTTAATGGCTTAAATTGAAATATCAAATAAAATATTGAAATAATTGAATATAACTTTTTTTCATAAAATTCAATTTTTTTTCAATTTATCAATTTAATGGATTAAATTGAAATAACAAATAAAATATTGAAATTATTAAATATAATTTTGTTTCATAAAATTCAATTTTTTTCTTCAATTTATCAATTTAATGGATTAAATTGAAATATAAAATAAAATATTGAAATTATTGAATATAATTTTTTTTCATAAAATTCAATTTATTTTTCAATTTGTCAATTTAATGGAATAAATTGAAATATCAAATAAAATATTGAAATTATTGAATAAAATTTTTTTTCATAAAATTCAATTTTTTTCTTCAATTTATCAATTTAATGGATTAAATTGAAATATCAAATAAATATAAATTTTTTTCATGAAATTTAATTTTTTTTTAATATTCACTTTATTCCAATTTATCAATTAAATTAATTAAATTGAAATATCAAATAAAATATTGAAATTATTGAATTTAATTTTTTTTCATAAAATTTAATTTTTTTTTCAATTTATCAATTTAATGGATTAAATTTAAATATAAAATAAAATATTGAAATTATTGAATATAATTTTTTTTTTAAATATTCAATTTATTTTTCAATTTGTCAATTTAATGGATTAAATTGAAATATCAAATAAAATATTGAAATTATTGAATAAAATTTTTTTTCATAAAATTCAAATTTTTTTACAATTTGTCAATTAAATGGATTAAATTGAAATATCAAATAAAATATTGAAATTATTGAATTTAATTTTTTTTCATAAAATTTAATTTTTTTTTCAATTTATCAATTTAATGGATTAAATTGAAATATAAAATAAAATATTGAAATTATTGAATATAATTTTTTTTTTAAATATTCAATTTTTTTTCAATTTATCAATTTAATGGCTTAAATTGAAATATCAAATAAAATATTGAAATAATTGAATATAATTTTTTTTCATAAAATTCAATTTTTTTTCGATTTATCAATTTAATGGATTAAATTGAAATAACAAATAAAATATTGAAATTATTGAATTTAATTTTTTTTCATAAATTTTAATTTTTTTTTCAATTTACCAATTTAATGAATTAAATTGAAATATCAACTAAAATATTGAAATTATTGAATTTAATTTTTTTTCATAAAATTTAATTTTTTTTTCAATTTATCAATTTAATGGATTAAATTGAAATATAAAATAAAATATTGAAATTATTGAATATAATTTTTTTTTTAAATATTCAATTTTTTTTCAATTTATCAATTTAACGGATTAAATTGAAAAATCAAATAAAATATTGAAATAATTGAATATAATTTTTTTTCATAAAATTCAATTTATTTTTCAATTTGTCAATTTAATGGATTAAATTGAAATATCAAATAAAATATTGAAATTATTGAATAAAATTTTTTTTCATAAAATTCAAATTTTTTTACAATTTGTCAATTAAATGGATTAAATTGAAATATCAAATAAAATATTGAAATTATTGAATATTATTTTTTTTCATGAAATTTAAATTTTTTTAATATTCACTTTATTCCAATTTATCAATTAAATTAATTAAATTGAAATATCAAATAAAATATTGAAATTATTGAATTTAATTTTTTTTTCAATTTGTCAATTTAATGGATTAAATTGAAATATCAAATAAAATATTGAAATTATTGAATAAAATTTTTTTTCATAAAATTCAAATTTTTTTACAATTTGTCAATTAAATGGATTAAATTGAAATATCAAATAAAATATTGAAATTATTGAATATAATTTCTTTTCATAAAATTCAATTTATTTTTCAATTTGTCAATTTAATGGATTAAATTGAAATATCAAATAAAATATTGAAATTATTGAATAAAATTTTTTTTCATAAAATTCAAATTTTTTTACAATTTGTCAATTAAATGGATTAAATTGAAATATCAAATAAAATATTGAAATTATTGAATATAATTTTTTTTCATGAAATTTAAATTTTTTTAATATTCACTTTATTCCAATTTATCAATTAAATTAATTAAATTGAAATATCATATAAAATATTGAAATTATTGAATTTAATTTTTTTTCATAAAATTAAATTTTTTTTTCAATTTGTCAATTTAATGGATTAAATTGAAATATCAAATAAAATATTGAAATTATTGAATAAAATTTTTTTTCATAAAATTCAAATTTTTTTACAATTTGTCAATTAAATGGATTAAATTGAAATATCAAATAAAATATTGAAATTATTGAATATAATTTTTTTTCATGAAATTTAAATTTTTTTAATATTCACTTTATTCCAATTTATCAATTAAATTAATTAAATTGAAATATCAAATAAAATATTGAAATTATTGAATTTAATTTTTTTTCATAAAATTTAATTTTTTTTTCAATTTGTCAATTTAATGGATTAAATTGAAATATAAAATAAAATATTGAAATTATTGAATATAATTTTTTTTTTAAATATTCAATTTTTTTTCAATTTATCAATTTAATGGCTTAAATTGAAATATCAAATAAAATATTGAAATAATTGAATATAATTTTTTTTCATAAAATTCAATTTTTTTTCGATTTATCAATTTAATGGATTAAATTGAAATAACAAATAAAATATTGAAATTATTGAATTTAATTTTTTTTCATAAATTTTAATTTTTTTTTCAATTTACCAATTTAATGAATTAAATTGAAAAATCAAATAAAATATTGAAATAATTGAATATAATTTTTTTTCATAAAATTCAATTTATTTTTCAATTTGTCAATTTAATGGATTAAATTGAAATATCAAATAAAATATTGAAATTATTGAATAAAATTTTTTTTCATAAAATTCAAATTTTTTTACAATTTGTCAATTAAATGGATTAAATTGAAATATCAAATAAAATATTGAAATTATTGAATATAATTTTTTTTCATGAAATATAAATTTTTTTAATATTCACTTTATTCCAATTTATCAATTAAATTAATTAAATTGAAATATCAAATAAAATATTGAAATTATTGAATTTAATTTTTTTTCATAAAATTTAATTTTTTTTTCAATTTGTCAATTTAATGGATTAAATTGAAATATCAAATAAAATATTGAAATTATTGAATAAAATTTTTTTTCATAAAATTCAAATTTATTTTTCAATTTGTCAATTAAATGGATTAAATTGAAATATCAAATAAAATATTGAAATTATTGAATATAATTTTTTTTCATGAAATTTAAATTTTTTTAATATTCACTTTTTTCTTCAATTTATCAATATAATGTAATAAATTGAAATATCAAATAAAATATTGAAATTATTGAATTTAATTTTTTTTCATAAATTTTAATTTTTTTTTCAATTTACCAATTTAATGAATTAAATTGAAATATCAACTAAAATATTGAAATAATTGAATATAATTGTATATAATTTTTTTTCATAAATTTTAAAATTTCCACTTTTTTTCCAATTAATTAATTTAATGGCTTAAATTGAAATATCAAATAAAATATTGAAATAATTGAATATAACTTTTTTTCATAAAATTCAATTTTTTTCTTCAATTTATCAATTTAATGGATTAAATTGAAATATAAAATAAAATATTGAAATTATTGAATATAATTTTTTTTCATAAAATTCAATTTATTTTTCAATTTGTCAATTTAATGGAATAAATTGAAATATCAAATAAAATATTGAAATTATTGAATAAAATTTTTTTTCATAAAATTCAATTTTTTTCTTCAATTTATCAATTTAATGGATTAAATTGAAATATCAAATAAATATAAATTTTTTTCATGAAATTTAATTTTTTTTTAATATTCACTTTATTCCAATTTATCAATTAAATTAATTAAATTGAAATATCAAATAAAATATTGAAATTATTGAATTTAATTTTTTTTCATAAAATTTAATTTTTTTTTCAATTTATCAATTTAATGGATTAAATTTAAATATAAAATAAAATATTGAAATTATTGAATATAATTTTTTTTTTAAATATTCAATTTATTTTTCAATTTGTCAATTTAATGGATTAAATTGAAATATCAAATAAAATATTGAAATTATTGAATAAAATTTTTTTTCATAAAATTCAAATTTTTTTACAATTTGTCAATTAAATGGATTAAATTGAAATATCAAATAAAATATTGAAATTATTGAATTTAATTTTTTTTCATAAAATTTAATTTTTTTTTCAATTTATCAATTTAATGGATTAAATTGAAATATAAAATAAAATATTGAAATTATTGAATATAATTTTTTTTTTAAATATTCAATTTTTTTTCAATTTATCAATTTAATGGCTTAAATTGAAATATCAAATAAAATATTGAAATAATTGAATATAATTTTTTTTCATAAAATTCAATTTTTTTTCGATTTATCAATTTAATGGATTAAATTGAAATAACAAATAAAATATTGAAATTATTGAATTTAATTTTTTTTCATAAATTTTAATTTTTTTTTCAATTTACCAATTTAATGAATTAAATTGAAATATCAACTAAAATATTGAAATTATTGAATTTAATTTTTTTTCATAAAATTTAATTTTTTTTTCAATTTATCAATTTAATGGATTAAATTGAAATATAAAATAAAATATTGAAATTATTGAATATAATTTTTTTTTTAAATATTCAATTTTTTTTCAATTTATCAATTTAACGGATTAAATTGAAAAATCAAATAAAATATTGAAATAATTGAATATAATTTTTTTTCATAAAATTCAATTTATTTTTCAATTTGTCAATTTAATGGATTAAATTGAAATATCAAATAAAATATTGAAATTATTGAATAAAATTTTTTTTCATAAAATTCAAATTTTTTTACAATTTGTCAATTAAATGGATTAAATTGAAATATCAAATAAAATATTGAAATTATTGAATATTATTTTTTTTCATGAAATTTAAATTTTTTTAATATTCACTTTATTCCAATTTATCAATTAAATTAATTAAATTGAAATATCAAATAAAATATTGAAATTATTGAATTTAATTTTTTTTTCAATTTGTCAATTTAATGGATTAAATTGAAATATCAAATAAAATATTGAAATTATTGAATAAAATTTTTTTTCATAAAATTCAAATTTTTTTACAATTTGTCAATTAAATGGATTAAATTGAAATATCAAATAAAATATTGAAATTATTGAATATAATTTCTTTTCATAAAATTCAATTTATTTTTCAATTTGTCAATTTAATGGATTAAATTGAAATATCAAATAAAATATTGAAATTATTGAATAAAATTTTTTTTCATAAAATTCAAATTTTTTTACAATTTGTCAATTAAATGGATTAAATTGAAATATCAAATAAAATATTGAAATTATTGAATATAATTTTTTTTCATGAAATTTAAATTTTTTTAATATTCACTTTATTCCAATTTATCAATTAAATTAATTAAATTGAAATATCAAATAAAATATTGAAATTATTGAATTTAATTTTTTTTCATAAATTTTAATTTTTTTTTCAATTTACCAATTTAATGAATTAAATTGAAATATCAACTAAAATATTGAAATTATTGAATTTAATTTTTTTTCATAAAATTTAATTTTTTTTTCAATTTATCAATTTAATGGATTAAATTGAAATATAAAATAAAATATTGAAATTATTGAATATAATTTTTTTTTTAAATATTCAATTTTTTTTCAATTTATCAATTTAACGGATTAAATTGAAAAATCAAATAAAATATTGAAATAATTGAATATAATTTTTTTTCATAAAATTCAATTTATTTTTCAATTTGTCAATTTAATGGATTAAATTGAAATATCAAATAAAATATTGAAATTATTGAATAAAATTTTTTTTCATAAAATTCAAATTTTTTTACAATTTGTCAATTAAATGGATTAAATTGAAATATCAAATAAAATATTGAAATTATTGAATATAATTTCTTTTCATAAAATTCAATTTATTTTTCAATTTGTCAATTTAATGGATTAAATTGAAATATCAAATAAAATATTGAAATTATTGAATAAAATTTTTTTTCATAAAATTCAAATTTTTTTACAATTTGTCAATTAAATGGATTAAATTGAAATATCAAATAAAATATTGAAATTATTGAATATAATTTTTTTTCATGAAATTTAAATTTTTTTAATATTCACTTTATTCCAATTTATCAATTAAATTAATTAAATTGAAATATCAAATAAAATATTGAAATTATTGAATTTAATTTTTTTTCATAAAATTCAATTTATTTTTCAATTTGTTAATTTAATGGATTAAATTGAAATATCAAATAAAATATTGAAATTATTGAATAAAATTTTTTTTCATAAAATTCAAATTTTTTTACAATTTGTCAATTAAATGGATTAAATTGAAATATCAAATAAAATATTGAAATTATTGAATATAATTTTTTTTCATGAAATTTAAATTTTTTTAATATTCACTTTTTTCTTCAATTTATCAATATAATGTAATAAATTGAAATATCAAATAAAATATTGAAATTATTGAATTTAATTTTTTTTCATAAATTTTAATTTTTTTTTCAATTTACCAATTTAATGAATTAAATTGAAATATCAACTAAAATATTGAAATAATTGAATATAATTGTATATAATTTTTTTTCATAAATTTTAAAATTTCCACTTTTTTTCCAATTAATTAATTTAATGGCTTAAATTGAAATATCAAATAAAATATTGAAATAATTGAATATAACTTTTTTTCATAAAATTCAATTTTTTTTCAATTTATCAATTTAATGGATTAAATTGAAATAACAAATAAAATATTGAAATTATTAAATATAATTTTGTTTCATAAAATTCAATTTTTTTCTTCAATTTATCAATTTAATGGATTAAATTGAAATATAAAATAAAATATTGAAATTATTGAATATAATTTTTTTTCATAAAATTCAATTTATTTTTCAATTTGTCAATTTAATGGAATAAATTGAAATATCAAATAAAATATTGAAATTATTGAATAAAATTTTTTTTCATAAAATTCAATTTTTTTCTTCAATTTATCAATTTAATGGATTAAATTGAAATATCAAATAAATATAAATTTTTTTCATGAAATTTAATTTTTTTTTAATATTCACTTTATTCCAATTTATCAATTAAATTAATTAAATTGAAATATCAAATAAAATATTGAAATTATTGAATTTAATTTTTTTTCATAAAATTTAATTTTTTTTTCAATTTATCAATTTAATGGATTAAATTTAAATATAAAATAAAATATTGAAATTATTGAATATAATTTTTTTTTTAAATATTCAATTTATTTTTCAATTTGTCAATTTAATGGATTAAATTGAAATATCAAATAAAATATTGAAATTATTGAATAAAATTTTTTTTCATAAAATTCAAATTTTTTTACAATTTGTCAATTAAATGGATTAAATTGAAATATCAAATAAAATATTGAAATTATTGAATTTAATTTTTTTTCATAAAATTTAATTTTTTTTTCAATTTATCAATTTAATGGATTAAATTGAAATATAAAATAAAATATTGAAATTATTGAATATAATTTTTTTTTTAAATATTCAATTTTTTTTCAATTTATCAATTTAATGGCTTAAATTGAAATATCAAATAAAATATTGAAATAATTGAATATAATTTTTTTTCATAAAATTCAATTTTTTTTCGATTTATCAATTTAATGGATTAAATTGAAATAACAAATAAAATATTGAAATTATTGAATTTAATTTTTTTTCATAAATTTTAATTTTTTTTTCAATTTACCAATTTAATGAATTAAATTGAAATATCAACTAAAATATTGAAATTATTGAATTTAATTTTTTTTCATAAAATTTAATTTTTTTTTCAATTTATCAATTTAATGGATTAAATTGAAATATAAAATAAAATATTGAAATTATTGAATATAATTTTTTTTTTAAATATTCAATTTTTTTTCAATTTATCAATTTAACGGATTAAATTGAAAAATCAAATAAAATATTGAAATAATTGAATATAATTTTTTTTCATAAAATTCAATTTATTTTTCAATTTGTCAATTTAATGGATTAAATTGAAATATCAAATAAAATATTGAAATTATTGAATAAAATTTTTTTTCATAAAATTCAAATTTTTTTACAATTTGTCAATTAAATGGATTAAATTGAAATATCAAATAAAATATTGAAATTATTGAATATTATTTTTTTTCATGAAATTTAAATTTTTTTAATATTCACTTTATTCCAATTTATCAATTAAATTAATTAAATTGAAATATCAAATAAAATATTGAAATTATTGAATTTAATTTTTTTTTCAATTTGTCAATTTAATGGATTAAATTGAAATATCAAATAAAATATTGAAATTATTGAATAAAATTTTTTTTCATAAAATTCAAATTTTTTTACAATTTGTCAATTAAATGGATTAAATTGAAATATCAAATAAAATATTGAAATTATTGAATATAATTTCTTTTCATAAAATTCAATTTATTTTTCAATTTGTCAATTTAATGGATTAAATTGAAATATCAAATAAAATATTGAAATTATTGAATAAAATTTTTTTTCATAAAATTCAAATTTTTTTACAATTTGTCAATTAAATGGATTAAATTGAAATATCAAATAAAATATTGAAATTATTGAATATAATTTTTTTTCATGAAATTTAAATTTTTTTAATATTCACTTTATTCCAATTTATCAATTAAATTAATTAAATTGAAATATCATATAAAATATTGAAATTATTGAATTTAATTTTTTTTCATAAAATTAAATTTTTTTTTCAATTTGTCAATTTAATGGATTAAATTGAAATATCAAATAAAATATTGAAATTATTGAATAAAATTTTTTTTCATAAAATTCAAATTTTTTTACAATTTGTCAATTAAATGGATTAAATTGAAATATCAAATAAAATATTGAAATTATTGAATATAATTTTTTTTCATGAAATTTAAATTTTTTTAATATTCACTTTATTCCAATTTATCAATTAAATTAATTAAATTGAAATATCAAATAAAATATTGAAATTATTGAATTTAATTTTTTTTCATAAAATTTAATTTTTTTTTCAATTTGTCAATTTAATGGATTAAATTGAAATATAAAATAAAATATTGAAATTATTGAATATAATTTTTTTTTTAAATATTCAATTTTTTTTCAATTTATCAATTTAATGGCTTAAATTGAAATATCAAATAAAATATTGAAATAATTGAATATAATTTTTTTTCATAAAATTCAATTTTTTTTCGATTTATCAATTTAATGGATTAAATTGAAATAACAAATAAAATATTGAAATTATTGAATTTAATTTTTTTTCATAAATTTTAATTTTTTTTTCAATTTACCAATTTAATGAATTAAATTGAAAAATCAAATAAAATATTGAAATAATTGAATATAATTTTTTTTCATAAAATTCAATTTATTTTTCAATTTGTCAATTTAATGGATTAAATTGAAATATCAAATAAAATATTGAAATTATTGAATAAAATTTTTTTTCATAAAATTCAAATTTTTTTACAATTTGTCAATTAAATGGATTAAATTGAAATATCAAATAAAATATTGAAATTATTGAATATAATTTTTTTTCATGAAATATAAATTTTTTTAATATTCACTTTATTCCAATTTATCAATTAAATTAATTAAATTGAAATATCAAATAAAATATTGAAATTATTGAATTTAATTTTTTTTCATAAAATTTAATTTTTTTTTCAATTTGTCAATTTAATGGATTAAATTGAAATATCAAATAAAATATTGAAATTATTGAATAAAATTTTTTTTCATAAAATTCAAATTTTTTTACAATTTGTCAATTAAATGGATTAAATTGAAATATCAAATAAAATATTGAAATTATTGAATATAATTTCTTTTCATAAAATTCAATTTATTTTTCAATTTGTCAATTAAATGGATTAAATTGAAATATCAAATAAAATATTGAAATTATTGAATATAATTTTTTTTCAAAATATTCAATTTTTTTTCAATTTATCAATTTAACGGATTAAATTGAAAAATCAAATAAAATATTGAAATTATTGAATATAATTTTGTTTCATAAAATTCAATTTTTTTCTTCAATTTATCAATTTAACGGATTAAATTGAAAAATCAAATAAAATATTGAAATAATTGAATATAATTTTTTTTCATGAAATTTAAATTTTTTTAATATTCACTTTATTCCAATTTATCAATTAAATTAATTAAATTGAAATATCAAATAAAATATTGAAATTATTGAATTTAATTTTTTTTCATAAAATTTAATTTTTTTTTCAATTTGTCAATTTAATGGATTAAATTGAAATATCAAATAAAATATTGAAATTATTGAATAAAATTTTTTTTCATAAAATTCAAATTTTTTTACAATTTGTCAATTAAATGGATTAAATTGGAATATCAAATAAAATATTGAAATTATTGAATATAATTTCTTTTCATAAAATTCAATTTATTTTTCAATTTGTCAATTTAATGGATTAAATTGAAATATCAAATAAAATATTGAAATTATTGAATAAAATTTTTTTTCATAAAATTCAAATTTTTTTACAATTTGTCAATTAAATGGATTAAATTGAAATATCAAATAAAATATTGAAATTATTGAATATAATTTTTTTTCATGAAATTTAATTTTTTTTTAATATTCACTTTTTTTCCAATTTATCAATTAAATTAATTAAATTGAAATATCAAATAAAATATTGAAATTATTGAATTTAATTTTTTTTCATAAAATTTAATTTTTTTTTCAATTTATCAATTTAATGGATTAAATTGAAATATAAAATAAAATATTGAAATTATTGAATATAATTTTTTTTTTAAATATTCAATTTTTTTTCAATTTATCAATTTAACGGATTAAATTGAAAAATCAAATAAAATATTGAAATAATTGAATATAATTTTTTTTCATAAAATTCAATTTATTTTTCAATTTGTCAATTTAATGGATTAAATTGAAATATCAAATAAAATATTGAAATTATTGAATAAAATTTTTTTTCATAAAATTCAAATTTTTTTACAATTTGTCAATTAAATGGATTAAATTGAAATATCAAATAAAATATTGAAATTATTGAATATAATTTTTTTTCATAAAATTCAATTTATTTTTCAATTTGTCAATTTAATGGATTAAATTGAAATATCAAATAAAATATTGAAATTATTGAATAAAATTTTTTTTCATAAAATTCAAATTTTTTTACAATTTGTCAATTAAATGGATTAAATTGAAATATCAAATAAAATATTGAAATTATTGAATATAATTTTTTTTCATAAAATTCAAATTTTTTTACAATTTGTCAATTAAATGGATTAAATTGAAAAATCAAATAAAATATTGAAATAATTGAATATAATTTTTTTTCATAAAATTCAATTTATTTTTCAATTTGTCAATTTAATGGATTAAATTGAAATATCAAATAAAATATTGAAATTATTGAATAAAATTTTTTTTCATAAAATTCAAATTTTTTTACAATTTGTCAATTAAATGGATTAAATTGAAATATCAAATAAAATATTGAAATTATTGAATATAATTTCTTTTCATAAAATTCAATTTATTTTTCAATTTGTCAATTTAATGGATTAAATTGAAATATAAAATAAAATATTGAAATTATTGAATATAATTTTTTTTTTAAATATTCAATTTTTTTTCAATTTATCAATTTAACGGATTAAATTGAAAAATCAAATAAAATATTGAAATAATTGAATATAATTTTTTTTCATAAAATTCAATTTATTTTTCAATTTGTCAATTTAATGGATTAAATTGAAATATCAAATAAAATATTGAAATTATTGAATAAAATTTTTTTTCATAAAATTCAAATTTTTTTACAATTTGTCAATTAAATGGATTAAATTGAAATATCAAATAAAATATTGAAATTATTGAATATAATTTCTTTTCATAAAATTCAATTTATTTTTCAATTTGTCAATTTAATGGATTAAATTGAAATATAAAATAAAATATTGAAATTATTGAATATAATTTTTTTTTTAAATATTCAATTTTTTTTCAATTTATCAATTTAACGGATTAAATTGAAAAATCAAATAAAATATTGAAATAATTGAATATAATTTTTTTTCATAAAATTCAATTTATTTTTCAATTTGTCAATTAAATGGATTAAATTGAAATATCATATAAAATTTTGAAATTATTGAATTTAATTTTTTTTCATAAATTTTAAAATTTCCACTTTTTTTCCAATTAATTAATTTAATGGCTTAAATTGAAATATCAAATAAAATATTGAAATAATTGAATATAATTTTTTTTCATAAAATTCAATTTTTTTTCAATTTATCAATTTAATGGATTAAATTGAAATAACAAATAAAATATTGAAATTATTAAATATAATTTTGTTTCATAAAATTCAATTTTTTTCTTCAATTTATCAATTTAATGGATTAAATTGAAATATAAAATAAAATATTGAAATTATTGAATATAATTTTTTTTCATAAAATTCAATTTATTTTTCAATTTGTCAATTAAATGGATTAAATTGAAATATCAAATAAAATATTGAAATTATTGAATTTAATTTTTTTTCATAAAATTTAATTTTTTTTTCAATTTATCAATTTAATGGATTAAATTGAAATATAAAATAAAATATTGAAATTATTGAATATAATTTTTTTTTTAAATATTCAATTTTTTTTCAATTTATCAATTTAATGGCTTAAATTGAAATATCAAATAAAATATTGAAATAATTGAATATAATTGTATATAATTTTTTTTCATAAATTTTAAAATTGCCACTTTTTTTTCTATTTATCAATTTAATGGCTTAAATTGAAATATCAAATAAAATATTGAAATATCAAATAAATATAATTTTTTTTCATGAAATTTAATTTTTTTTTAATATTCACTTTTTTTCCAATTTATCAATTAAATTAATTAAATTGAAATATCAAATAAAATATTGAAATTATTGAATATATTTTTTTTTCATGAAATTTAAATTTTTTTAATATTCACTTTTTTCTTCAATTTATCAATATAATGTAATAAATTGAAATATCAAATAAAATATTGAAATTATTGAATATAATTTTTTTTCAAAATATTCAATTTTTTTTCAATTTATCAATTTAACGGATTAAATTGAAAAATCAAATAAAATATTGAAATTATTGAATATAATTTTTTTTCATAAAATTCAAATTTTTTTACAATTTGTCAATTAAATGGATTAAATTGAAATATCAAATAACATATTGAAATTATTGAATAAAATTTTTTTTCATAAAATTCAAATTTTTTTACAATTTGTCAATTAAATGGATTAAATTGAAATATCAAATAAAATATTGAAATTATTGAATATAATTTTTTTCATGAAATTTAAATTTTTTTAATATTCACTTTATTCCAATTTATCAATTAAATTAATTAAATTGAAATATCAAATAAAATATTGAAATTATTGAATTTAATTTTTTTTCATAAAATTTAATTTTTTTTTCAATTTATCAATTTAATGGATTAAATTGAAATATAAAATAAAATATTGAAATTATTGAATATAATTTTTTTTTTAAATATTCAATTTTTTTTCAATTTATCAATTTAACGGATTAAATTGAAAAATCAAATAAAATATTGAAATAATTGAATATAATTTTTTTTCATAAAATTCAATTTATTTTTCAATTTGTCAATTTAATGGATTAAATTGAAATATCAAATAAAATATTGAAATTATTGAATAAAATTTTTTTTCATAAAATTTAATTTTTTTTTCAATTTATCAATTTAATGGATTAAATTGAAATATAAAATAAAATATTGAAATTATTGAATATAATTTTTTTTTTAAATATTCAATTTTTTTTCAATTTATCAATTTAATGGCTTAAATTGAAATATCAAATAAAATATTGAAATAATTGAATATAATTGTATATAATTTTTTTTCATAAATTTTAAAATTGCCACTTTTTTTTCTATTTATCAATTTAATGGCTTAAATTGAAATATCAAATAAAATATTGAAATATCAAATAAATATAATTTTTTTTCATGAAATTTAATTTTTTTTTAATATTCACTTTTTTTCCAATTTATCAATTAAATTAATTAAATTGAAATATCAAATAAAATATTGAAATTATTGAATATATTTTTTTTTCATGAAATTTAAATTTTTTTAATATTCACTTTTTTCTTCAATTTATCAATATAATGTAATAAATTGAAATATCAAATAAAATATTGAAATTATTGAATATAATTTTTTTTCAAAATATTCAATTTTTTTTCAATTTATCAATTTAACGGATTAAATTGAAAAATCAAATAAAATATTGAAATTATTGAATATAATTTTTTTTCATAAAATTCAAATTTTTTTACAATTTGTCAATTAAATGGATTAAATTGAAATATCAAATAACATATTGAAATTATTGAATAAAATTTTTTTTCATAAAATTCAAATTTTTTTACAATTTGTCAATTAAATGGATTAAATTGAAATATCAAATAAAATATTGAAATTATTGAATATAATTTTTTTCATGAAATTTAAATTTTTTTAATATTCACTTTATTCCAATTTATCAATTAAATTAATTAAATTGAAATATCAAATAAAATATTGAAATTATTGAATTTAATTTTTTTTCATAAAATTTAATTTTTTTTTCAATTTATCAATTTAATGGATTAAATTGAAATATAAAATAAAATATTGAAATTATTGAATATAATTTTTTTTTTAAATATTCAATTTTTTTTCAATTTATCAATTTAACGGATTAAATTGAAAAATCAAATAAAATATTGAAATAATTGAATATAATTTTTTTTCATAAAATTCAATTTATTTTTCAATTTGTCAATTTAATGGATTAAATTGAAATATCAAATAAAATATTGAAATTATTGAATAAAATTTTTTTTCATAAAATTCAAATTTTTTTACAATTTGTCAATTAAATGGATTAAATTGAAATATCAAATAAAATATTGAAATTATTGAATATAATTTCTTTTCATAAAATTCAATTTATTTTTCAATTTGTCAATTTAATGGATTAAATTGAAATATCAAATAAAATATTGAAATTATTGAATAAAATTTTTTTTCATAAAATTCAAATTTTTTTACAATTTGTCAATTAAATGGATTAAATTGAAATATCAAATAAAATATTGAAATTATTGAATATAATTTTTTTTCATGAAATTTAAATTTTTTTAATATTCACTTTATTCCAATTTATCAATTAAATTAATTAAATTGAAATATCAAATAAAATATTGAAATTATTGAATTTAATATTTTTCATAAAATTTAATTTTTATTTCAATTTACCAGTTTAATGAATTAAATTGAAATATCAACTAAAATATTGAAATTATTGAATTTAAAATTTTTTTCATAAAATTTAATTTTTTTTTCAATTTATCAATTTAATGGATTAAATTGAAATATAAAATAAAATATTGAAATTATTGAATATAATTTTTTTTTTAAATATTCAATTTTTTTTCAATTTATCAATTTAACGGATTAAATTGAAAAATCAAATAAAATATTGAAATAATTGAATATAATTTTTTTTCATAAAATTCAATTTATTTTTCAATTTGTCAATTTAATGGATTAAATTGAAATATCAAATAAAATATTGAAATTATTGAATACAATTTTTTTTCATAAAATTCAAATTTTTTTACAATTTGTCAATTAAATGGATTAAATTGAAATATCAAATAAAATATTGAAATTATTGAATATAATTTCTTTTCATAAAATTCAATTTATTTTTCAATTTGTCAATTTAATGGATTAAATTGAAATATAAAATAAAATATTGAAATTATTGAATATAATTTTTTTTTTAAATATTCAATTTTTTTTCAATTTATCAATTTAACGGATTAAATTGAAAAATCAAATAAAATATTGAAATAATTGAATATAATTTTTTTTCATAAAATTCAATTTATTTTTCAATTTGTCAATTTAATGGATTAAATTGAAATATCAAATAAAATATTGAAATTATTGAATAAAATTTTTTTTCATAAAATTCAAATTTTTTTACAATTTGTCAATTAAATGGATTAAATTGAAATATCAAATAAAATATTGAAATTATTGAATATAATTTCTTTTCATAAAATTCAATTCTTTTTCAATTTATCAATTTAATGGATTAAATTGAAATAACAAATAAAATATTGAAATTATTGAATTTAATTTTTTTTCATAAATTTTAATTTTTTTTTCAATTTACCAATTTAATGAATTAAATTGAAATATCAAATAAAATATTGAAATTATTGAATTTAATTTTTTTTCATAAAATTTAATTTTTATTTCAATTTATTAATTTAATGGATTAAATTGAAATATAAAATAAAATATTGAAATTATTGAATATAATTTTTTTTTTAAATATTCAATTTTTTTTCAATTTATCAATTTAACGGATTAAATTGAAAAATCAAATAAAATATTGAAATAATTGAATATAATTTTTTTTCATAAAATTCAATTTATTTTTCAATTTGTCAATTTAATGGATTAAATTGAAATATCAAATAAAATATTGAAATTATTGAATAAAATTTTTTTTCATAAAATTCAAATTTTTTTACAATTTGTCAATTAAATGGATTAAATTGAAATATCAAATAAAATATTGAAATTATTGAATATAATTTTTTTTCATGAAATTTAAATTTTTTTAATATTCACTTTTTTCTTCAATTTATCAATATAATGTAATAAATTGAAATATCAAATAAAATATTGAAATTATTGAATTTAATTTTTTTTCATAAATTTTAATTTTTTTTTCAATTTATCAATTTAATGGATTAAATTGAAATATAAAATAAAATATTGAAATTATTGAATATAATTTTTTTTTTAAATATTCAATTTTTTTTCAATTTATCAATTAAATGGCTTAAATTGAAATATCAAATAAAATATTGAAATAATTGAATATAATTTTTTTTCATAAAATTCAATTTTTTTTCAATTTATCAATTTAATGGATTAAATTGAAATAACAAATAAAATATTGAAATTATTGAATTTAATTTTTTTTCATAAAATTCAAATTTTTTTACAATTTGTCAATTAAATGGATTAAATTGAAATATCAAATAAAATATTGAAATTATTGAATTTAATTTTTTTTCATAAAATTTAATTTTTTTTTCAATTTATCAATTTAATGGATTAAATTGAAATATAAAATAAAATATTGAAATTATTGAATATAATTTTTTTTTTAAATATTCAATTTTTTTTCAATTTATCAATTTAATGGATTAAATTGAAATATAAAATAAAATATTGAAATTATTGAATATAATTTTTTTTCAAAATATTCAATTTTTTTTCAATTTATCAATTTAACGGATTAAATTGAAAAATCAAATAAAATATTGAAATTATTGAATATAATTTTTTTTCATAAAATTCAAATTTTTTTACAATTTGTCAATTAAATGGATTAAATTGAAATATCAAATAACATATTGAAATTATTGAATAAAATTTTTTTTCATAAAATTCAAATTTTTTTCCAATTTATCAATTAAATTAATTAAATTGAAATATCAAATAAAATATTGAAATTATTGAATATAATTTTTTTTCATGAAATTTAAATTTTTTTAATTTTCACTTTTTTCTTCAATTTATCAATATAATGTAATAAATTGAAATATCAAATAAAATATTGAAATTATTGAATTTAATTTTTTTTCATAAAATTTAATTTTTTTTTCAATTTATCAATTTAATGGATTAAATTGAAATATAAAATAAAATATTGAAATTATTGAATATAATTTTTTTTCAAAATATTCAATTTTTTTTCAATTTATCAATTTAACGGATTAAATTGAAAAATCAAATAAAATATTGAAATTATTGAATATAGTTTTTTTTCATGAAATTTAAATTTTTTTAATATTCACTTTTTTCTTCAATTTATCAATTTAATGGATTAAATTGAAATATCAAATAAAATATTGAAATTATTGAATTTAATTTTTTTTCATAAAATTTAATTTTTTTTTCAATTTACCAATTTAATGAATTAAATTGAAATATCAAATAGAATATTGAAATTATTGAATTTAATTTTTTTTCATAAATTTTAATTTTTTTTTCAATTTACCAATTTAATGAATTAAATTGAAATATCAAATAAAATATTGAAATTATTAAATATAATTTTTTTTCATAAAATTCAATTTTTTTCTTCAATTTATCAATTTAATGGATTAAATTGAAATATCAAATAAATATAATTTTTTTTCATGAAATTTTATTTTTTTTTAATATTCACTTTTTTTCCAATTTATCAATTAAATTAATTAAATTGAAATATCAAAAAAAATATTGAAATTATTGAATATAATTTTTTTCATGAAATTTAAATTTTTTTAATATTCACTTTTTTCTTCAATTTATCAATATAATGTAATAAATTGAAATATCAAATAAAATATTGAAATTATTGAATTTAATTTTTTTTCATCAATTTTAATTTTTTTTTCAATTTACCAATTTAATGAATTATTGAATTTAATTTTTTTTCATAAAATTTAATTTTTTTTTCAATTAATCAATTTAATGGATTAAATTGAAATATAAAATAAAATATTGAAATTATTGAATATAATTTTTTTTCAAAATATTCAATTTTTTTTCAATTTATCAATATAATGTAATAAATTGAAATATCAAATAAAATATTGAAATTATTGAATTTAATTTTTTTTCATATAATTTAATTTTTTTTTCAATTAATCAATTTAATGGATTAAATTGAAATATAAAATAAAATATTGAAATTATTGAATATAATTTTTTTTCAAAATATTCAATTTTTTTTCAATTTATCAATTTAACGGATTAAATTGAAAAATCAAATAAAATATTGAAATTATTGAATATAGTTTTTTTTCATGAAATTTAAATTTTTTTAATATTCACTTTTTTCTTCAATTTATCAATTTAATGGATTAAATTGAAATATCAAATAAAATATTGAAATTATTGAATATAATTTTTTTTCATAAAATTCAATTTATTTTTCAATTTGTCAATTTAATGGATTAAATTGAAATATCAAATAAAATATTGAAATTATTGATTAAAATTTTTTTTCATAAAATTCAATTTATTTTTCAATTTGTCAATTTAATGGATTAAATTGAAATATCAAATAAAATATTGAAATTATTGATTAAAATTTTTTTTCATAAAATTCAAATTTTTTTTCAATTTATCAATTTAATGGATTAAATTGAAATATAAAATAAAATATTGAAATTATTGAATTTAATTTTTTTTCATAAATTTTAATTTTTTTTTCAATTTACCAATTTAATGAATTAAATTGAAATATCAACTAAAATATTGAAATAATTGAATATAATTGTATATAATTTTTTTTCATAAATTTTAAAATTTCCACTTTTTTTCCAATTAATTAATTTAATGGATTAAATTGAAATATCAAATAAAATATTGAAATTATTGGATAAAATTTTTTTTCATAAAATTCAAATTTTTTTACAATTTGTCAATTAAATGGATTAAATTGAAATATCAAATAAAATATTGAAATTATTGAATAAAATTTTTTTTCATAAAATTCAAATTTTTTTACAATTTGTCAATTAAATGGATTAAATTGAAATATCAAATAAAATATTGAAATTATTGAATATAATTTCTTTTCATAAAATTCAATTTATTTTTCAATTTGTCAATTTAATGGATTAAATTGAAATATCAAATAAAATATTGAAATTATTGAATAAAATTTTTTTTCATAAAATTCAAATTTTTTTACAATTTGTCAATTAAATGGATTAAATTGAAATATCAAATAAAATATTGAAATTATTGAATATAATTTTTTTTCATAAAATTCAATTTATTTTTCAATTTGTCAATTTAATGGATTAAATTGAAATATCGAATAAAATATTGAAATTATTGGATAAAATTTTTTTTCATAAAATTCAAATTTTTTTACAATTTGTCAATTAAATGGATTAAATTGAAATATCAAATAAAATATTGAAATTATTGAATTTAATTTTTTTTCATAAAATTCAGTTTTTTTTTCGATTTATCAATTTAATGGCTTAAATTGAAATATCAAATAAAATATTGAAATATCAAATAAATATAATTTTTTTTCATGAAATTTAATTTTTTTTTAGTATTCACTTTTTTTCCAATTTATCAATTAAATTAATTAAATTGAAATATCAAATAAAATATTGAAATTATTGAATATATTTTTTTTTCATGAAATTTAAATTTTTTTAATATTCACTTTTTTCTTCAATTTATCAATATAATGTAATAAATTGAAATATCAAATAAAATATTGAAATTATTGAATTTAATTTTTTTGTCATATTATTTAATTTTTTTTTCAATTAATCAATTTAATGGATTAAATTGAAATATAAAATAAAATATTGAAATTATTGAATATAATTTTTTTTCAAAATATTCAATTTTTTTTCAATTTATCAATTAAATTAATTAAATTGAAATATCAAATAAAATATTGAAATTATTGAATATAATTTTTTTTCATGAAATTTAAATTGTTTTAATATTCACTTTTTTCTTCAATTTATCAATTTAATGGATTAAATTGAAATATCAAATAAAATATTGAAATTATTGAATTTAATTTTTTTGTCATATTATTTAATTTTTTTTTCAATTTATCAATTTAACGGATTAAATTGAAAAATCAAATAAAATATTGAAATTATTGAATATAGTTTTTTTTCATGAAATTTAAATTTTTTTAATATTCACTTTTTTCTTCAATTTATCAATTTAATGGATTAAATTGAAATATCAAATAAAATATTGAAATTATTGAATTTAATTTTTTTTCATAAAATTTAATTTTTTTTTCAATTTACCAATTTAATGAATTAAATTGAAATATCAAATAGAATATTGAAATTATTGAATTTAATTTTTTTTCATAAATTTTAATTTTTTTTTCAATTTACCAATTTAATGAATTAAATTGAAATATCAAATAAAATATTGAAATTATTAAATATAATTTTTTTTCATAAAATTCAATTTTTTTCTTCAATTTATCAATTTAATGGATTAAATTGAAATATCAAATAAATATAATTTTTTTTCATGAAATTTTATTTTTTTTTAATATTCACTTTTTTTCCAATTTATCAATTAAATTAATTAAATTGAAATATCAAAAAAAATATTGAAATTATTGAATATAATTTTTTTCATGAAATTTAAATTTTTTTAATATTCACTTTTTTCTTCAATTTATCAATATAATGTAATAAATTGAAATATCAAATAAAATATTGAAATTATTGAATTTAATTTTTTTTCATCAATTTTAATTTTTTTTTCAATTTACCAATTTAATGAATTATTGAATTTAATTTTTTTTCATAAAATTTAATTTTTTTTTCAATTAATCAATTTAATGGATTAAATTGAAATATAAAATAAAATATTGAAATTATTGAATATAATTTTTTTTCAAAATATTCAATTTTTTTTCAATTTATCAATATAATGTAATAAATTGAAATATCAAATAAAATATTGAAATTATTGAATTTAATTTTTTTTCATATAATTTAATTTTTTTTTCAATTAATCAATTTAATGGATTAAATTGAAATATAAAATAAAATATTGAAATTATTGAATATAATTTTTTTTCAATTTATCAATTTAACGGATTAAATTGAAAAATCAAATAAAATATTGAAATTATTGAATATAGTTTTTTTTCATGAAATTTAAATTTTTTTAATATTCACTTTTTTCTTCAATTTATCAATTTAATGGATTAAATTGAAATATCAAATAAAATATTGAAATTATTGAATTTAATTTTTTTTCATAAAATTTAATTTTTTTTTCAATTTACCAATTTAATGAATTAAATTGAAATATCAAATAGAATATTGAAATTATTGAATTTAATTTTTTTTCATATAATTTAATTTTTTTACAATTTGTCAATTAAATGGATTAAATTGAAATATAAAATAAAATATTGAAATTATTAAATATAATTTTTTTTCAATTTATCAATTTAATGGATTAAATTGAAATATCAAATAAAATATTGAAATTATTGAATATAATTTTTTTTCATAAAATTCAATTTATTTTTCAATTTGTCAATTTAATGGATTAAATTGAAATATCAAATAAAATATTGAAATTATTGATTAAAATTTTTTTTCATAAAATTCAAATTTTTTTTCAATTTATCAATTTAATGGATTAAATTGAAATATAAAATAAAATATTGAAATTATTGAATTTAATTTTTTTTCATAAATTTTAATTTTTTTTTCAATTTACCAATTTAATGAATTAAATTGAAATATCAACTAAAATATTGAAATAATTGAATAAAATTTTTTTTCATAAAATTCAAATTTTTTTACAATTTGTCAATTAAATGGATTAAATTGAAATATCAAATAAAATATTGAAATTATTGAATATAATTTCTTTTCATAAAATTCAATTTATTTTTCAATTTGTCAATTTAATGGATTAAATTGAAATATCAAATAAAATATTGAAATTATTGAATAAAATTTTTTTTCATAAAATTCAAATTTTTTTACAATTTGTCAATTAAATGGATTAAATTGAAATATCAAATAAAATATTGAAATTATTGAATATAATTTTTTTTCATAAAATTCAATTTATTTTTCAATTTGTCAATTTAATGGATTAAATTGAAATATCGAATAAAATATTGAAATTATTGGATAAAATTTTTTTTCATAAAATTCAAATTTTTTTACAATTTGTCAATTAAATGGATTAAATTGAAATATCAAATAAAATATTGAAATTATTGAATTTAATTTTTTTTCATAAAATTCAGTTTTTTTTTCGATTTATCAATTTAATGGCTTAAATTGAAATATCAAATAAAATATTGAAATATCAAATAAATATAATTTTTTTTCATGAAATTTAATTTTTTTTTAGTATTCACTTTTTTTCCAATTTATCAATTAAATTAATTAAATTGAAATATCAAATAAAATATTGAAATTATTGAATATATTTTTTTTTCATGAAATTTAAATTTTTTTAATATTCACTTTTTTCTTCAATTTATCAATATAATGTAATAAATTGAAATATCAAATAAAATATTGAAATTATTGAATTTAATTTTTTTGTCATATTATTTAATTTTTTTTTCAATTAATCAATTTAATGGATTAAATTGAAATATAAAATAAAATATTGAAATTATTGAATATAATTTTTTTTCAAAATATTCAATTTTTTTTCAATTTATCAATTTAACGGATTAAATTGAAAAATCAAATAAAATATTGAAATTATTGAATATAGTTTTTTTTCATGAAATTTAAATTTTTTTAATATTCACTTTTTTCTTCAATTTATCAATTTAATGGATTAAATTGAAATATCAAATAAAATATTGAAATTATTGAATTTAATTTTTTTTCATAAAATTTAATTTTTTTTTCAATTTACCAATTTAATGAATTAAATTGAAATATCAAATAGAATATTGAAATTATTGAATTTAATTTTTTTTCATAAATTTTAATTTTTTTTTCAATTTACCAATTTAATGAATTAAATTGAAATATCAAATAAAATATTGAAATTATTAAATATAATTTTTTTTCATAAAATTCAATTTTTTTCTTCAATTTATCAATTTAATGGATTAAATTGAAATATCAAATAAATATAATTTTTTTTCATGAAATTTTATTTTTTTTTAATATTCACTTTTTTTCCAATTTATCAATTAAATTAATTAAATTGAAATATCAAAAAAAATATTGAAATTATTGAATATAATTTTTTTTCATGAAATTTAAATTTTTTTAATATTCACTTTTTTCTTCAATTTATCAATATAATGTAATAAATTGAAATATCAAATAAAATATTGAAATTATTGAATTTAATTTTTTTTCATAAATTTTAATTTTTTTTTCAATTTACCAATTTAATGAATTATTGAATTTAATTTTTTTTCATAAAATTTAATTTTTTTTTTCAATTTATCAATTTAATGGATTAAATTGAAATATAAAATAAAATATTGAAATTATTGAATATAATTTTTTTTTTAAATATTCAATTTTTTTTCAATTTATCAATTTAATGAATTAAATTGAAATATCTAATAAAATATTGAAATTATTGAATTTAATTTTTTTTCATAAATTTTAATTTTTTTTTCAATTTACCAATTTAATGAATTAAATTGAAATATCAAATAAAATATTGAAATTATTAAATATAATTTTTTTTCATAAAATTCAATTTTTTCCTTCAATTTATCAATTTAATGGATTAAATTGAAATATCAAATAAATATAATTTTTTTTCATGAAATTTAATTTTTTTTTAATATTCACTTTTTTTCCAATTTATCAATTAAATTAATTAAATTGAAATATCAAATAAAATATTGAAATTATTGAATATAATTTTTTTTCATGAAATTTAAATTTTTTTAATTTTCACTTTTTTCTTCAATTTATCAATATAATGTAATAAATTGAAATATCAAATAAAATATTGAAATTATTGAATTTAATTTTTTTTCATAAAATTTAATTTTTTTTTCAATTTATCAATTTAATGGATTAAATTGAAATATAAAATAAAATATTGAAATTATTGAATATAATTTTTTTTCAAAATATTCAATTTTTTTTCAATTTATCAATTTAACGGATTAAATTGAAAAATCAAATAAAATATTGAAATTATTGAATATAGTTTTTTTTCATGAAATTTAAATTTTTTTAATATTCACTTTTTTCTTCAATTTATCAATTTAATGGATTAAATTGAAATATCAAATAAAATATTGAAATTATTGAATTTAATTTTTTTTCATAAAATTTAATTTTTTTTTCAATTTACCAATTTAATGAATTAAATTGAAATATCAAATAGAATATTGAAATTATTGAATTTAATTTTTTTTCATAAATTTTAATTTTTTTTTCAATTTACCAATTTAATGAATTAAATTGAAATATCAAATAAAATATTGAAATTATTAAATATAATTTTTTTTCATAAAATTCAATTTTTTTCTTCAATTTATCAATTTAATGGATTAAATTGAAATATCAAATAAATATAATTTTTTTTCATGAAATTTTATTTTTTTTTAATATTCACTTTTTTTCCAATTTATCAATTAAATTAATTAAATTGAAATATCAAAAAAAATATTGAAATTATTGAATATAATTTTTTTCATGAAATTTAAATTTTTTTAATATTCACTTTTTTCTTCAATTTATCAATATAATGTAATAAATTGAAATATCAAATAAAATATTGAAATTATTGAATTTAATTTTTTTTCATCAATTTTAATTTTTTTTTCAATTTACCAATTTAATGAATTATTGAATTTAATTTTTTTTCATAAAATTTAATTTTTTTTTCAATTAATCAATTTAATGGATTAAATTGAAATATAAAATAAAATATTGAAATTATTGAATATAATTTTTTTTCAAAATATTCAATTTTTTTTCAATTTATCAATATAATGTAATAAATTGAAATATCAAATAAAATATTGAAATTATTGAATTTAATTTTTTTTCATATAATTTAATTTTTTTTTCAATTAATCAATTTAATGGATTAAATTGAAATATAAAATAAAATATTGAAATTATTGAATATAATTTTTTTTCAAAAAATTCAATTTTTTTTCAATTTATCAATTTAACGGATTAAATTGAAAAATCAAATAAAATATTGAAATTATTGAATATAGTTTTTTTTCATGAAATTTAAATTTTTTTAATATTCACTTTTTTCTTCAATTTATCAATTTAATGGATTAAATTGAAATATCAAATAAAATATTGAAATTATTGAATATAATTTTTTTTCATAAAATTCAATTTATTTTTCAATTTGTCAATTTAATGGATTAAATTGAAATATCAAATAAAATATTGAAATTATTGATTAAAATTTTTTTTCATAAAATTCAATTTATTTTTCAATTTGTCAATTTAATGGATTAAATTGAAATATCAAATAAAATATTGAAATTATTGATTAAAATTTTTTTTCATAAAATTCAAATTTTTTTTCAATTTATCAATTTAATGGATTAAATTGAAATATAAAATAAAATATTGAAATTATTGAATTTAATTTTTTTTCATAAATTTTAATTTTTTTTTCAATTTACCAATTTAATGAATTAAATTGAAATATCAACTAAAATATTGAAATAATTGAATATAATTGTATATAATTTTTTTTCATAAATTTTAAAATTTCCACTTTTTTTCCAATTAATTAATTTAATGGATTAAATTGAAATATCAAATAAAATATTGAAATTATTGAATATAATTTTTTTTCATAAAATTTAATTTTTTTTTCAATTTATCAATTTAATGGATTAAATTGAAATATAAAATAAAATATTGAAATTATTGAATAAAATTTTTTTTCATAAAATTCAAATTTTTTTACAATTTGTCAATTAAATGGATTAAATTGAAATATCAAATAAAATATTGAAATTATTGAATATAATTTCTTTTCATAAAATTCAATTTATTTTTCAATTTGTCAATTTAATGGATTAAATTGAAATATCAAATAAAATATTGAAATTATTGAATAAAATTTTTTTTCATAAAATTCAAATTTTTTTACAATTTGTCAATTAAATGGATTAAATTGAAATATCAAATAAAATATTGAAATTATTGAATATAATTTTTTTTCATAAAATTCAATTTATTTTTCAATTTGTCAATTTAATGGATTAAATTGAAATATCGAATAAAATATTGAAATTATTGGATAAAATTTTTTTTCATAAAATTCAAATTTTTTTACAATTTGTCAATTAAATGGATTAAATTGAAATATCAAATAAAATATTGAAATTATTGAATTTAATTTTTTTTCATAAAATTCAGTTTTTTTTTCGATTTATCAATTTAATGGCTTAAATTGAAATATCAAATAAAATATTGAAATATCAAATAAATATAATTTTTTTCATGAAATTTAATTTTTTTTTAGTATTCACTTTTTTTCCAATTTATCAATTAAATTAATTAAATTGAAATATCAAATAAAATATTGAAATTATTGAATATATTTTTTTTTCATGAAATTTAAATTTTTTTAATATTCACTTTTTTCTTCAATTTATCAATATAATGTAATAAATTGAAATATCAAATAAAATATTGAAATTATTGAATTTAATTTTTTTGTCATATTATTTAATTTTTTTTTCAATTAATCAATTTAATGGATTAAATTGAAATATAAAATAAAATATTGAAATTATTGAATATAATTTTTTTTCAAAATATTCAATTTTTTTTCAATTTATCAATTAAATTAATTAAATTGAAATATCAAATAAAATATTGAAATTATTGAATATAATTTTTTTTCATGAAATTTAAATTGTTTTAATATTCACTTTTTTCTTCAATTTATCAATTTAATGGATTAAATTGAAATATCAAATAAAATATTGAAATTATTGAATTTAATTTTTTTTCATAAAATTCAGTTTTTTTTTCGATTTATCAATTTAATGGCTTAAATTGAAATATCAAATAAAATATTGAAATATCAAATAAATATAATTTTTTTTCATGAAATTTAATTTTTTTTTAATATTCACTTTTTTTCCAATTTATCAATTAAATTAATTAAATTGAAATATCAAATAAAATATTGAAATTATTGAATATATTTTTTTTTCATGAAATTTAAATTTTTTTAATATTCACTTTTTTCTTCAATTTATCAATATAATGTAATAAATTGAAATATCAAATAAAATATTGAAATTATTGAATTTAATTTTTTTTCATATAATTTAATTTTTTTTTCAATTAATCAATTAAATGGATTAAATTGAAATATAAAATAAAATATTGAAATTATTGAATATAATTTTTTTTCAAAATATTCAATTTTTTTTCAATTTATCAATTTAACGGATTAAATTGAAAAATCAAATAAAATATTGAAATTATTGAATATAGTTTTTTTTCATGAAATTTAAATTTTTTTAATATTCACTTTTTTCTTCAATTTATCAATTTAATGGATTAAATTGAAATATCAAATAAAATATTGAAATTATTGAATTTAATTTTTTTTCATAAAATTTAATTTTTTTTTCAATTTACCAATTTAATGAATTAAATTGAAATATCAAATAGAATATTGAAATTATTGAATTTAATTTTTTTTCATAAATTTTAATTTTTTTTTCAATTTACCAATTTAATGAATTAAATTGAAATATCAAATAAAATATTGAAATTATTAAATATAATTTTTTTTCATAAAATTCAATTTTTTTCTTCAATTTATCAATTTAATGGATTAAATTGAAATATCAAATAAATATAATTTTTTTTCATGAAATTTTATTTTTTTTTAATATTCACTTTTTTTCCAATTTATCAATTAAATTAATTAAATTGAAATATCAAAAAAAATATTGAAATTATTGAATATAATTTTTTTCATGAAATTTAAATTTTTTTAATATTCACTTTTTTCTTCAATTTATCAATATAATGTAATAAATTGAAATATCAAATAAAATATTGAAATTATTGAATTTAATTTTTTTTCATCAATTTTAATTTTTTTTTCAATTTACCAATTTAATGAATTATTGAATTTAATTTTTTTCATAAAATTTAATTTTTTTTTCAATTAATCAATTTAATGGATTAAATTGAAATATAAAATAAAATATTGAAATTATTGAATATAATTTTTTTTCAAAATATTCAATTTTTTTTCAATTTATCAATATAATGTAATAAATTGAAATATCAAATAAAATATTGAAATTATTGAATTTAATTTTTTTTCATATAATTTAATTTTTTTTTCAATTAATCAATTTAATGGATTAAATTGAAATATAAAATAAAATATTGAAATTATTGAATATAATTTTTTTTCAATTTATCAATTTAACGGATTAAATTGAAAAATCAAATAAAATATTGAAATTATTGAATATAGTTTTTTTTCATGAAATTTAAATTTTTTTAATATTCACTTTTTTCTTCAATTTATCAATTTAATGGATTAAATTGAAATATCAAATAAAATATTGAAATTATTGAATTTAATTTTTTTTCATAAAATTTAATTTTTTTTTCAATTTACCAATTTAATGAATTAAATTGAAATATCAAATAGAATATTGAAATTATTGAATTTAATTTTTTTTCATATAATTTAATTTTTTTACAATTTGTCAATTAAATGGATTAAATTGAAATATAAAATAAAATATTGAAATTATTAAATATAATTTTTTTTCAATTTATCAATTTAATGGATTAAATTGAAATATCAAATAAAATATTGAAATTATTGAATATAATTTTTTTTCATAAAATTCAATTTATTTTTCAATTTGTCAATTTAATGGATTAAATTGAAATATCAAATAAAATATTGAAATTATTGATTAAAATTTTTTTTCATAAAATTCAAATTTTTTTTCAATTTATCAATTTAATGGATTAAATTGAAATATAAAATAAAATATTGAAATTATTGAATTTAATTTTTTTTCATAAATTTTAATTTTTTTTTCAATTTACCAATTTAATGAATTAAATTGAAATATCAACTAAAATATTGAAATAATTGAATATAATTGTATATAATTTTTTTTCATAAATTTTAAAATTTCCACTTTTTTTCCAATTAATTAATTTAATGGATTAAATTGAAATATCAAATAAAATATTGAAATTATTGAATATAATTTTTTTTCATAAAATTTAATTTTTTTTCAATTTATCAATTTAATGGATTAAATTGAAATATAAAATAAAATATTGAAATTATTGAATAAAATTTTTTTTCATAAAATTCAAATTTTTTTACAATTTGTCAATTAAATGGATTAAATTGAAATATCAAATAAAATATTGAAATTATTGAATATAATTTCTTTTCATAAAATTCAATTTATTTTTCAATTTGTCAATTTAATGGATTAAATTGAAATATCAAATAAAATATTGAAATTATTGAATAAAATTTTTTTTCATAAAATTCAAATTTTTTTACAATTTGTCAATTAAATGGATTAAATTGAAATATCAAATAAAATATTGAAATTATTGAATATAATTTTTTTTCATAAAATTCAATTTATTTTTCAATTTGTCAATTTAATGGATTAAATTGAAATATCGAATAAAATATTGAAATTATTGGATAAAATTTTTTTTCATAAAATTCAAATTTTTTTACAATTTGTCAATTAAATGGATTAAATTGAAATATCAAATAAAATATTGAAATTATTGAATTTAATTTTTTTTCATAAAATTCAGTTTTTTTTTCGATTTATCAATTTAATGGCTTAAATTGAAATATCAAATAAAATATTGAAATATCAAATAAATATAATTTTTTTTCATGAAATTTAATTTTTTTTTAGTATTCACTTTTTTTCCAATTTATCAATTAAATTAATTAAATTGAAATATCAAATAAAATATTGAAATTATTGAATATATTTTTTTTTCATGAAATTTAAATTTTTTTAATATTCACTTTTTTCTTCAATTTATCAATATAATGTAATAAATTGAAATATCAAATAAAATATTGAAATTATTGAATTTAATTTTTTTGTCATATTATTTAATTTTTTTTTCAATTAATCAATTTAATGGATTAAATTGAAATATAAAATAAAATATTGAAATTATTGAATATAATTTTTTTTCAAAATATTCAATTTTTTTTCAATTTATCAATTTAACGGATTAAATTGAAAAATCAAATAAAATATTGAAATTATTGAATATAGTTTTTTTTCATGAAATTTAAATTTTTTTAATATTCACTTTTTTCTTCAATTTATCAATTTAATGGATTAAATTGAAATATCAAATAAAATATTGAAATTATTGAATTTAATTTTTTTTCATAAAATTTAATTTTTTTTTCAATTTACCAATTTAATGAATTAAATTGAAATATCAAATAGAATATTGAAATTATTGAATTTAATTTTTTTTCATAAATTTTAATTTTTTTTTCAATTTACCAATTTAATGAATTAAATTGAAATATCAAATAAAATATTGAAATTATTAAATATAATTTTTTTTCATAAAATTCAATTTTTTTCTTCAATTTATCAATTTAATGGATTAAATTGAAATATCAAATAAATATAATTTTTTTTCATGAAATTTTATTTTTTTTTAATATTCACTTTTTTTCCAATTTATCAATTAAATTAATTAAATTGAAATATCAAAAAAAATATTGAAATTATTGAATATAATTTTTTTTCATGAAATTTAAATTTTTTTAATATTCACTTTTTTCTTCAATTTATCAATATAATGTAATAAATTGAAATATCAAATAAAATATTGAAATTATTGAATTTAATTTTTTTTCATAAATTTTAATTTTTTTTTCAATTTACCAATTTAATGAATTATTGAATTTAATTTTTTTCATAAAATTTAATTTTTTTTTTCAATTTATCAATTTAATGGATTAAATTGAAATATAAAATAAAATATTGAAATTATTGAATATAATTTTTTTTTTAAATATTCAATTTTTTTTCAATTTATCAATTTAATGAATTAAATTGAAATATCTAATAAAATATTGAAATTATTGAATTTAATTTATTTCATAAATTTTAATTTTTTTTTCAATTTACCAATTTAATGAATTAAATTGAAATATCAAATAAAATATTGAAATTATTAAATATAATTTTTTTTCATAAAATTCAATTTTTTCCTTCAATTTATCAATTTAATGGATTAAATTGAAATATCAAATAAATATAATTTTTTTTCATGAAATTTAATTTTTTTTAATATTCACTTTTTTTCCAATTTATCAATTAAATTAATTAAATTGAAATATCAAATAAAATATTGAAATTATTGAATATAATTTTTTTTCATGAAATTTAAATTTTTTTAATTTTCACTTTTTTCTTCAATTTATCAATATAATGTAATAAATTGAAATATCAAATAAAATATTGAAATTATTGAATTTAATTTTTTTTCATAAAATTTAATTTTTTTTCAATTTATCAATTTAATGGATTAAATTGAAATATAAAATAAAATATTGAAATTATTGAATATAATTTTTTTCAAAATATTCAATTTTTTTTCAATTTATCAATTTAACGGATTAAATTGCAAAATCAAATAAAATATTGAAATTATTGAATATAATTTTTTTTCATAAAATTCAAATTTTTTTACAATTTGTCAATTAAATGGATTAAATTGAAATATCAAATAAAATATTGAAATTATTGAATATAATTTTTTTTCATAAAATTCAATTTATTTTTCAATTTGTCAATTTAATGATTAAATTGAAATATCAAATAAAATATTGAAATTATTGAATATAGTTTTTTTTCATGAAATTTAAATTTTTTTAATATTCACTTTTTTCTTCAATTTATCAATATAATGTAATAAATTGAAATATCAAATAAAATATTGAAATTATTGAATTTAATTTTTTTTCAATTTATCAATTTAACGGATTAAATTGAAAAATTCAAAATAAAATATTGAAATTATGGAATATAATTTTTTTTCATAAAATTCAATTTTTTTCTTCAATTTATCAATTTAATGGATTAAATTGAAATATAAAATAAAATATTGAAATTATTGAATATAATTTTTTTTCATAAAATTCAATTTATTTTTCAATTTGTCAATTTAATGGATTAAATTGAAATATCAAATAAAATATTGAAATTATTGAATAAAATTTTTTTTCATAAAATTCAAATTTTTTTACAATTTGTCAATTAAATGGATTAAATTGAAATATCAAATAAAATATTGAAATTATTGAATTTAATTTTTTTTCATAAAATTTAATTTTTTTTTCAATTTATCAATTTAATGGATTAAATTGAAATATAAAATAAAATATTGAAATTATTGAATATAATTTTTTTTTAAAATATTCAATTTTTTTTCAATTTATCAATTTAATGGCTTAAATTGAAATATCAAATAAAATATTGAAATAATTGAATATAATTTTTTTTCATAAAATTCAATTTTTTTTCAATTTATCAATTTAATGGATTAAATTGAAATA